>VZRZ01001260.1:476981-517071 GCA_013398175.1 Climacteris rufus
TTTTTTTTTTTTTTTTCCTGAAGAAATGTTGTTCCAGGGAGTGTCTGACTAGTTCTGCAGCTTGGCAAAAAAGCCAGACGTTACCTCATAGCTGCGGCCAGACAGCCCATTTCTATGCCAGGCAACCACTGCAGAAGCACAGAGCACAGGGCCCTGCTTGATTAGCACTTCTGCTGTTTCGAGAGTCCTGGAGTGTTTTGTTCAAGGTGGGCTGCTGAGAGGGGACTCGGTGTGCTTTTGTGCAAATGAGCGTGAGGCAGGGGGTGTGTGGGGTGTGGGCTGGGGGCTCGGGGGGAAGGGAGGCTCAGGGACACAATAGGGGAAGGCTGCATTAATATTCTGCCTTCATGTTATCTTGGGGAAACAGGATCTGTTTGATTTGACCTGGTCAAAAAATAAAATAAAAATAAAATAAAAACAACCCACCAAGAACCACATCCTAAAGGTCAGAGGGAAAGAAAGGGATGGGAAACAAAGAGCTCTAATGACAGAGCAGGTCAAACTGAATTAAATGTTTAATTGTCTCCCTTGTGTCTCATCAAATAGCTGTCTTTAAAGCAAGAGGGATCTTTTCTTCCAGCACAAATATTACCAATTCATCACTGAGTTGGAAGGTGACGAGTGTTTGTAAACACTACAGTCAATATAATTTTCTTCTCATCCTCTCCCTCATTGTTGATTTATCTTGTTTAACCGTGTCATTTACCTAGTAAAGCAGTGTCTATGTGATGTGTTCCATAAATGCTGGGGTCCCTGCACAAAATTACTGCCCAGCAGGACCGTGCTGTGCTTTTCAGCAAACTGTACCCCTTGCACAAGAGAAGGGCAAAGAGCAGGGCACAGAGTGGGCAGAGATGCTCAGCCCTGCACCTCCTCCTGGCAGTGTCCTGGGGTGACTTTTCCAGCAGCTGAGATGTGGTTCAGTGCTCTGGCATGGAGTCAGGCTGTGCAATGAGCTGGGAAAGGAGGTGCTGTGTCCGGGAACAGCCCAAGTTCACCTCCTCATGTCACCCAGAGCTGGGGGGATGCCGTAGGGCACTGGAGCTCCATGGCCTGTCCTGGTGTATTGCCTCTGTTCTTGTAAATGACAGCAGAAATTTCTGTTTGGGAGAGAGGGAACACATTTTAATAATTTTACTTCATTGGGTGACAAGATAACTGCTAATAAACTCACCCTTCTACCTGAGAGTACTGCAGGATTGTCAGCAAATTCGATATCAGAAAATGTGCAATCATGGATTATCTTTAGTAGTCAATTTTCCAGATGACAAAAGTTACAGATAAAGAGGTAAAATTAATTGGTTTTGGACACATATAAAATCAGTGTCAGGATCAAACCCTTAACAGCTCTTGACTCTGAGTCTTATATTTGACCTCTAATGCAAGATACGCACCCGTGGGAGGTGTGAATCAGTCCTTAAATGAGACAATTTCTCCTGAAACTTCTAACTTTTTCCAAAACTTTTTTTGGGGGGCTTACAAGGAAAACAGATTCCCAGAATTTTAGGAATGTCAACTGGAAGTTGCAAGAGGAGAGGGACTAAAATGTTACACTAATGGGCTTAGGGCAAAAGTGGGATCCATCTGACCCAGTTAAGACCAAGTCCAACTGCTCTAAAGCCCAACAACATGTGTCAACATCAGGGATGTGGAAACCACAATGGGAGTTTTTCCAAGATTTATGAGAAGAAATGTGTTCTGGATGTTCCCAACTTCTCACAAGTGGGCTAAGGCTGGTAATTCCAGTCCTCTCTCCAGTCACAGCACTGGAGTGCAGCTGCTCCAGCCAACTCCTCCTGCTCAGGGTGTCACAGACATCTCCTGCAGATTTTGGAGCATCCTGGAGGTGATACTGAGGTTATCACTTGGGTTTTGTGTGTTCTAGAAACATCACAAGGTCATTGGGGACATTTGGCTGCTTGGTTGGATGTGTGTGGTAGGATAGAAGGGATTGTGGATGTGGGTGCCTCTGTTAGGAACAACCACTGTATTAACAGAGCTTTCCTGTGGTGCAGAATACAGCTGATTCCCTGGATTGCAGGGAGCCCCACAGGGTTGTTTGGAGATTCCAGTCACAGGACTGCAGAAGAGGGAAAGAAGGAAATTGCTTTTCTCTTCCTTTTTGGCAAATGAGAAGTTGGAGCAGTGAGCGGGGTGGATTGCTGGGTGCTGTGAACTGTGCTGGCTCTATCCCTGTGCATCTCTCCCAAGCTCTTCTCACAACCATTTAAATATATTTAAATCCCATTTTACAGTCACCTTAGGACCAAATAATTTTGAGGCCAAATTTCCTTTTTAACATAGTTAAGTTTAGTGTAGAGTAAATTTCCTCAAATTTTGGCTTGATGCTTAAAAACACCTTGGCACATGGGAGAAAATCCTAAGCCTCTCCTGGCTCCTCTTTCTCCCCAGTGTGGGGGGATTTGCTTTTTTCTATGGTTTCCCACATCAATGATGACAAAAAGACATGAATGTCCCAGCTTCCAGGCACATTCTGAGCACCATTTGGGAAGCTCTGTGCCTCATTTGGCTACTTTAGAAAACCTTGCTGAGGACACTCCACATGGAGCTCCTGGCAGGTCAGACAGGAGGAGTTGGTGCTGCAGTGTCCTTGCACAGGGGGTGCACAGCATGGGGAAGCAGAAACATGTGCTAAGGAAATGCAGCTGGTGGAATTTCAGGCTGTGGAGGTCAAGGTACAGAGTGAAAACCTCAAGGACAGTTTCAACCCCAAGCACTGGGTTCATCTTTCCAGACAACAGCACAATGCAGATGGAAGGGTTTGTGCAATAGGAGTGGGAAAGGCTGGTTAAATATATTTATGGGATGCAGTGGAAGAAATGCATTAAAAAGTAGAAACCCTTGACTCTAACCAGATCATCCTTTCCAGACAAATTGGAAGCAGTTGGTGAAGGGGAGACTTGCAGGGTGATGGACAGAAATAAGAACCAGCCCTGCTTGCCCAGCTCAGGAATGGTGGAGTGTCAGTCCCAGATGTGGTCAGGAAGAGATTATATTTGTGCAGGGAATGGGAGGAGGAGGAGGAGGACAATCACAGGATACCAGGAGCTGAGCTGTGTGCGTGGGCATTGCCCATTGGGAAATAGGTATGGATGGAGCTGCAGTTTCTCTAGAAGATAACAGAGATATTAACATTAAAGAGTAGAGATTGTTTAGATTGTTTGGGGAACAAGAGAAAGGAATGAGAGAAGAGAGAGCTATTTGAGAAGGAAAAGGATTTATTAGCCTTTGAAAGTGGGGATCTGAGAGAGGCTGGAATGGGGCTGCTGTGTCATTATGGGCTGCAGTTGGAGATGTTTCAGAGAGTAAACTAGTAATAGAAATATTTTATAGGCCACCTGACCAGAAAGAACAACTGGACTGTGAAATGACTGTGCAAATAAAACAGGCATGTAAAATGGAGAGAGTGGTAGAATTGAAGATTTTAACTACCAGGCACAGACTGGAATACATTAAGGGAAGGGAAATAAGGCTGGAGGTATGTTTGCAGATCAGACACAGACCTGCTTTCTAATTCAGCCTGAGCATCAACTGCACAGCTTGGCTATTACAAAGGGACTGCACAGGACAGGCACAATAGGGGAGAGCCCTGGGGAGGCAGCTTTGACAGGCTCCAAGGGAAGAAGATTTTAAAGGAGGATTGTGAAGGAAAGGATAAAGGGAGAAAAAAAAAATAAGAGAAATAGTGATTTTGGTCTGAGTGGCCTTAGAGCTTGAATTTCAAATATTTGGTCTTTATTTGTCTCACAGTTCCACAGAAGCAATCAGTAGTGTGGAATCATGACCCACTAATGAATTAAATCCTGGAATCACCCAGCTTTATCCCAGGCAAAGCTCTCTGTCCTTAGCTAGGCCTGGGGAAATAGGGCCCATAATGAAACCCTGGCCCCACTGACACCAACAGTAAAAGTCAGGTTTGATTTAATGAGGCCAAGGCTTCGTGCCTGATGCTCGTAATCTCCTTGGGCAGGAGGGTGATTAGGGAAGGTGGGAGTACAAAGCTGGTTTGAAGGGCCAGGGAGGCTCCCCAGGGGGAGGAAGGTCTGGGGTTTCATTGCCTGCCATCCACAGCTCCTAAAGGGTCACCAAAGGGTAAGACCCCTGCTAAAGGTAAAGGTGAATCTCTTCTAGGCAGGGTATTGAATATGTACATGTATAAAATGAACAAGGAATGGCTAATTTTTGAGTGGCTGTCATGAGTCATACACTGTTTTCCTGTAGCCCATATGCTTGACTTCACCTCATATATCCTCTCTGATGTAAAAAAAAAAAAAAAAAGGTAAATAGAATGGCTTTAGGAATTTGCAGATGGGTCCAAAATAGCTGCAGGTATGACACGTACTAAGATGTCATTTTTATTACAACTGTAGAAATGCTGCCAAAAGGTAGCCTTCTTGTTTTATTCCTTTGTATTTAAAATAAATTTAAAAAAAAGAAAAAGTGTGTGTTTAGGGGAAGCAGAAGGAAGAGGTTGTAAAGAGTGAAAAGAAACTTCAAACCCAACAGGTGTCAATGAATCACAGCTCTCTTAGTCACCACTGCTGCCTACATGAATCAATAGAAGAGTCTGACTATTAAATAAAGATCTAATCTTGGTAGAAAATATTACCTGATAACCAAGCAGCCTTACTCAGTGAATGCCTCATGAAAGACTCAGACTGAAGCCTCCAAAGAGAGACAGGTCAGTGCACAGTCATTTAGCAGGGGAAGCAAAAGCTGAATTTTAAGTGTCTTTATGTCGATATAAAAAAAAATTAAATCTGCTCTTGTTATAAAAAATAGTAATAAACTGAAACCCCATCTAGTGTGGGCAGGCACTGCCCAAGCCCCCAGGGCAGCTCTGAGCCACGGCCACTTTGGCACCAAGTGGGTTCAGGTTTATGCACAGCAGGGATGGAGCTCTGCCCAGAGACAAAGACTCTTCCATAGGCACTGCAAAAAAAGTTCAATTAAGCCTGAATGCCCCACTGTCCTTTCCTGTTACCCCAAACTTTTCAGTTTGGCAGCCAACACCCCTCTCCTTCCCCCAATACCATTAAAAGTAGTGACTGTTCAAGCAGATTTTCTTTCAGTTGGTAATATTTTTTATGGAGATGAGATATGCATTTGTTCATTAAATCTGATTTTTTTTCAAAAAGAACAAACACGATCTGTGGCGATTGTCTCTGAGTTGCTAATCCATTTTTCCACCTCCTTTTCCCTTCACATTTGGTGGAGAGTTTTCATCCATTCTTGATAAAGGCTACTCATCAAATGAGTCTTCTAACAGCACTGTCAGGGTGTAATTTTTAATCCCTCTTTACTCCAGACAACATAAGGGCAGCAAATACTTTCAGTACTTTGGCCTCTGCTGTCCATGGAGTGGGAGCTGCTGGGGTGCTGCAGTCTGAGAGGGCTGGGATTTGCCTGCAAGAGCCAAGTGTTGATCTGTTCTGCTGATGCTTAGGATAATTAAACAATAGAAGCAAAATGATTAATAAGATTATTTTCCAAGGCGCAGAGAAGGCTGAAGGCCTGGAGAGGGGCCACTGAATTTGGCTAAAAAAACACAGCAGAATAGGAAGATGTTCAGCAATTATTGGCTCATTTTTTCCCCAGGCTTTCTAACCCGTTGCTTTAACTTACTGGCTTAAGCCACTCCTTACACCCACATCACATTTTGCCTTGGGCCATTCTGCTGCTCTTGACAGCTGTCTAGGGCAAAAGGAAATCACCCGACCACAAATGTTTTCTCATAACTTCATAACAAGGGAATCTGAAGAAGTCAAAACCTTGGAGGTTCAGACCCTGCTTTAAAAAGCAAGATAAAATTAGGACCTCAAATGCAGGCATTGCCCTCTGTTCCCCTGGCTGTGTATCCAGTTGGGCTCTGTGTCCACACATTAACAGCAATTAGCAGCGGTCTGAAAATGGTTGCCTGTACTGCTGAAGTCCTGGTGGTCACTGGAAGGCAAATCAGAGCCCCTGGGTGCTGCTCTTTGGTCCCTGGTTGGTGATGCAGGGCAAGGGGGAGCGCTGGGATGTGCTGGGCTCCTGCAGGGGCTGTCCCCGCTGCTGGGGGTGGCAGTGCCTGGGGACAGGGCAGCAGGACATGGGGGCAGAGAGGTTTGCAGTGCAGCTGGGCAGGACAGTCCCAATAGGAGGATTGGTGTTCAAGCTAAAGCTGAACCATGCTCAGCAATGATCTGGCTGCTGACCATCCCTGAGAGGGAAAAGGGAAGATGCCTTTGAGCCCACTCAGCCCTTGTGAGCTGGGTCAGAACAGCACAGCAGTGGCAGCCACGCTCGTGGCAGGTTTTTGATGCCTGGTGGAGATTTAGGTTGTGGAGGGTTTCAGTGCAGTGCAGCCCTGCTGTAGGTGTTCAGTGTTTGCTGTACATCTGGAACACACTGAGTGAAGGCTGTCTGTGAGGAAGAGACATTAAAGGGACTGGGAACAGACACATCCTGACACTGTTTATGGGCATTACAGCTCAGTGATGTTCAGCTTGTGCTCCATCCACTGCCCGTGGTCCCTACAACAGGTGCATCAAGCATTGACTAGAAAATAAAAAAAACCTTGTCTGTATTCCCACTCAAGGGGAAGACAAGCTGGCAAACTCCAGGAAAAGAAATGCAAATCAATGAGCTGTTGGTGTTCAGGGTATTTTGTTTTCTCTGCAAATGGGTGCAAGGGACGCTTGTGTCTGCTTTGGGAAGGTCAGGGGTCCTTTAAATGCCAAAAGCTTGAGGGATCCAGCTGGACCTTGCTCAGGTGTTCTGACTGAAGACAAGTCAGACAATGAGATGCTTTTTAACTTCTTCGTGTTTTATTTAGACCTCTTCTTCCTTAGAATCTGTTTCAAACATGTACACTCAGTCGTTCTTCCACAGCCCTGTCCCCTGCTGCAGGGAGGGAGAATGGGGAGGCTGTTGTGGTTTTGGTGTGAGTGGGACTCTGCCTGTCTGAACCAGTAAGACATTAAACATCTTGCTCAAGGTCACAAGTAATCTACTGACTTTCCCTGACGATTTTCAATACAGGTGTGCCCCAGCACAAGTCCTCTTTGGAGAGTGTGCATTGCAGTTTTAGTGCCTGTATATGATGACTTTCCCCTTTCTGGCACAATTACCAGTGTACCTGAAAACCTGGTTTGAAGGAAAGTTGGGATTTTGTTCCCAGGAATAAATCTGTCTGCAAATTTGATAATGGTTGCGTGTGTGGGCCTTCAGTCTTCATGGTTCTTTCTCCAAACTTGTGTTGGAAAAACCTTGAAGGGATGTTCCTGTGGCTCTAAAAGGCACTGCCCAGTGTGATTCCAGTCTGCTGCTGTGGCTGTAAGCTCAGCTGGGCACACCCTGACCCCCTTGGAAGAACAATTGGAGGTTCATGGCACTGCTTCATGGACATCCAACAGGGACAGAAACAGAAATGCAAAGCAGTGGCTACTGCCTACTAGAAAACATAATTAAAATTTTAATTACTTCTGAAAATAGTAGTGTCACTGGCTAGACATGCAAATCCCACTGCAAGCCAAGTGAGAAATTCAGGTTTCCAGGAGGACCCTTGGGATGAGAGGAGTGAATGGTTGGCATCCTGGTGGGCAGGTGGGTGCCATGCCTGGCCTGGTTAGATCCCCATTTCCACAGTGCCCTCCTCCCTGGCAGATCCCCCTGCCCACACTGCCCTCCTCCCTGGCAGATCCCCCTGCCCACACTGCCCTCCTCCCTGGCAGATCCCCCTGCCCACACTGCCCTCCTCCCTGGCAGATCCCCCTGCCCACACTGCCCTCCTCCCTGGCAGGCTGTCTGTCCGTCTGTTTGCCTCTCCTTGCTGTACTTATCTGATGGTCGAAGTCACTTACTCTTATTTACATTGCCCACGGGGCATGTTGGATTGGAGCACATTTCCTCTCTTGTTACAGTTGATGAATGCAGCTCTATTAAAATATCATCTCATCCTCACACTAGATTGCAGTCTAAGATAATATGTGTTTTTTCTATATCGTTTATACAAGAAAGATTATGTTAAATGCCAGACCCAGTAAATATTTCAAGATCCACTGCATTGCTGAGAACAGTTTCTCCCTGGGCATATGTTTCAGAGCCAAAGAAAACACTTTAAAAATTTCCTTCCTGTTTAATTTTTTTTAAAGGGCATTTTCCCTATATCTGTTACTGAAATGACAAGTTGTCATGTTCTTTGATCTTATTACAGTTGCAGATGTAACTCAGCAGGGAATCTGCCCAAGTTTACGTTTAAAATCATAAGACCCTGATTCTGATCTTTTTTTTTTTTTATCAGTTTAAATCTTTCTGTGGTGTAGGACTTCCAGCTTTACCTCATTGTAATCAAGATCAGAATTGCTCCTAATTATAACACTTAACTCCTGTGTAGTGCTTTACACTTTCCAGGCTCTCTATATTCATCAATTAATTAATCCCCAAAGCAGTTTTACATTTCTACTAAAAAAAAAAAAGAAAAGGGGGGAAACCAAAGCAGGAGGGTGAGAAGAACTTGCCAAAAGGCAGAGGTGATGGAGGAAGAGAACAGCCCCAGTTCTAATCCCAGGATGTTCTTGCAGTCCATTCTCTCTCAGGCCCTCACTGGGTGGATTGTTCTTCCCAAGGTACCTGTGCAGGGAATTGTCCCTGCATGGCTGTGTCACGGTAACTGCTCTGTGCCAGCTGCACCTGCATAAATCCCTCCATGGATTCTGGAATAAAAGCCATGGCTGCACAAAGCCATGCTTCCAGAATATCAGTTTTATTCCAGAGTAATATCCAGGCAGGATGTTTTATTGGCCTATCTGTAGTGGATTAATTATTCTAGTACAGCTGTTCTGGGAAGGTATTTCCCTGCAGACAAGCCCATGGAGGGCAAAGGGGAAATGTGAGCTTGTTGAGGGATTAGGCAGAAGGGTGGGATGTTTAAAGGTTCAGCTAAGCTTCAAATAAATGAATTTAAACCTTTGGAGGTTTTCTCCACTGCATCTCATGGAGATCAGATCATTTTTATCAAAGAGAGAATAAAAAGGACCAAGATGCAAATTTTTTCTTACTACATTGGTTCATTGGAGAGGGAAAATGAGAGAAGTGACTTCAAGAGAAAAAGCAGGTTACATGGACTTTAGATTATGTGATTTTGGAAGGTGTGAGTCATTAGGAAAGAAGAGGGGGGAAAAATAATTTTCTCTGGTCGCTATGCAGTAATGCAGAACAGTTGTTCCTGTGTTTATTTCTGTGTTTTCCAGCATGGAAATTGTTGGCATGGACCATTGTGAGATAGGGATTGTGCAAACTGAAATAGAAAAGCAAATACTCACCAATACAATGGCAGCTGATGCCAACTGTAACACCTGACTCAAATATGTTAAACCCATCAGAGATGAGGGATCAGTAAATGAAACAAGTATTCTTTTAACTTTCATTTCCTGAAGGGATTTTGATTTGTTTAGGGTATTTTAAGAATAACTGGAACAACTGCACTGGACTGGAATGGCACACCAAGTAGGGCAGAAAGAAGGAATCTTTGATTTCTGCTTTTGTACTTCATAGTCTGAAAACAAAAAAGTACTTAATTAAAAGCAGAGGCAGGAAGAGATTGAATGGTTTACTGCTCTTACAGTGTATTAATATTTGCAATCAATATTTCATTAATATAAGTCACTCTTACATGCCTCCTTTTTCTTAAGAAAAATTGAAAATCAAACACAAACAAATGCAGCTGTTGTTTGTGTTCCTCCTGAAGGTCCTCTCGCCTGTGCACCCGAGTGTTTGTTCCATTCCTTTGTTTTATTTTCTTTTTAAACCTTGAGGCTGATAAAAGTCAGATTATTTTCAAGTTGTTTAGATTTTCACCTATACTAAAATCATCCATTTCTAAGGAAATTATCTTTAAAGCAGCCAAGTCTGCTGACAGGGTATCGTCTGTTGAAAATGCCTCTGGTCATGGCTGTGTTTCATAGATTAGTTGCAGGTACAGGAATCATTGCAGGATTCTTCTCTGACCTTGCTGTTTGTTTTGTTTGTCTTTTGGGGTTTTGAAGCAGGTCCATAGAGCAGAGTCACACAGCAGCACAACCTGGGCTGCCGAGGCACAGACATCCTACCCAGAGGGTGCAGGGTTCCTATCCCTGGGATTGCTGTTCCTTCGGCAGAGCAGCTCCCCGGGGTGCTGGGAGCCCTCTGGGGCTGGAGCAGCCTCAGCAGGTCACTGCTGTGGGGTCACTGCTGTGGAGTTCAGCCTCAGCATCCTGACTGACAGTGCCAGGGCACATCCTGGCTCAGGTTATCGTGTCTATCTCTGTTTATTCCTGCACTCTGTGTGCAGAGCCCATCCGAAGCTCACCAGACTGAGATGCTTTGCTCAAGGACCCCAGTGCAGCAGTTCTCCTCCCACCTGGCCCACCTCTCCCCTGTGGCTTGTCTTCCCCATGTTCCCTCCCTGGGGGAAGCAGCTGCTGTGCCGACTCAGAGCTTGTCCTGACCCTGGGTGAGGAGGGAGCTCAGAGCACGAGGGAGAGCTCTCAAATGCTTCTGGTTCACCAGTGCAGACACAAAGTACACAGCAGGAGAACATCTGCCTACAGGGAGTACTGTGGAGGGCTTGTAATGCTTGAATAATTTTTGTCTGCTCCTGTGGTGCGAAATGGACAGATCCCAACCCAGCACACGGCAGAGTCAGTGCTGGATTCTCTTCTGGCTGAATCCATTGCCCCTGACTACAGCTCCTTCCCCTCCTGTGCTCAGGGATGGCAGGGAGCAGCAGCACAGTGCTCCAGAGCTCTGGGACCTGCCTGGAGTTGTGTGCCCGGTGTGTGAGCTCAGATCCAAGTGCAGACGTTTGTCTCCTGTTTAAAATAAACAACTGTTGTTTGGGGAAGTTTCTTTTCTTGCATATCTAGTCCCAGCCTTTAACTGTCCCTCTCCATCCCACAGTTATCCTCTCCCCTAGCACAGAGGTATTTGTTTTTCTCTGCTCCTTTGATAGAGACATTTCTTCTCTCCCAGAGTTTCTCTTCTACTAGAGGGTCAAGCATTTTTTGTGTATGTTTATGGTTAGGTTTGCAGAGCCATTCAGGCCACCTACAAAAAGCCAGCCAAGCAGGTCAGGGAAAAGAGCCTTTCATGTACTTTGTGGATTGCTCTCATGGTTGGTGAAACTGGCAGGACAGGGAGAAAAAAAGTGTTTGTGTGTGTGTGTATATGTGGAAATCTTTGCCGCTCCAGTCTAGACCTTCCCTGCTGTTCAGGGAATGAGGGAAACTGCAGCCGGAGCAGCGAGGCCGGGTGAAATCATAATAGTCCCATTGACAGCAGCTCGGCAGCCCTCAGACCCGGCAGCCTGGCAGGGCAAGCGTCTCACCCACCCTGCCCTGACCGGAGTCCCTGACACCAGCGCTGCTGCTTTCTCCTGCAACAGCTGAAATACCCACCAGGACTCCCTCCGAGCTCTCAGCAGATCCAGGGGAGCTGTACATCACATGCTGCTTAGGTAAAAAGCACTTTAGCACCCCATTTGTAGGGGAACACTACGAGCTACCAGGAGAGCAGGTTTTCCTTCCTCAGTGCCACCAGTGCTCGCCTCTCTGATGTGAGAAAATCGCACACGCTCCCCTGGAGACTGAAACACGTCGAGGTTGGCCAAAGATGTTGTGTTGAGCCATATGTTGACCCAAATCATCAGGAGATTCTGTGGGTTTCGTGTCCCAGCTTTGTTGCATTCAGGCCCTCCCTTGTGTTTGTCAGGCTTCCAGGCACTGATGTCTGGCGTTCCCACCCTGTCTGCCACCCAGTCCCAGCGAGCTTTTTGCTGAAACAGGAGCCTTTGATTTTTCATTTTGAAATAACTTTGGGGATTTAAATTTCTTTCCTGGGTGTTGTTTTTTTTCAGATTTCAGACGGAAAGATTAAAAGTCTGTATCCAAAACGAAACCTTTCATTGGGGAAAAATGCAATGTTTTCCCTTTATTTCCTGCTCCCCTTTCCTTTTTCCTAACTTGATACTGGTTTAAAACACAAACTGGAGTCAACCAGAAATTATGTGACAGTGCTATTATCCTCTTTTTCCTTCCTCTCCTTGGCAGTGATGCATTGTACTGCTTGCAATGCTGACTTCCCCAGAAGACACTACCCGGGAGCCTCCTCTTCCTCAGCATTCCAACCCTGGCTCCCCGAGTTGTTCCTGTGCGTACCAGATTAATGACATCAACTCCACCAGTCTGTATTTTCGGCTGCAAAAATAGCAAGGTGGTGACTCAAAATGAAAAGTGCTTTCCAAGTGGTTATGTTGTATTTAGTGTATTAACCACCACCCCTCAGAGGAGGCGGATGAGTGCGGAGGAGGAAGAGGTTGTTTTGGAGATTTTGTGCGAAACTTCTTTTGAGTGACAGCATTCTGTGACAGTTCCCAAAATCAGTGCTTTTTACTGGCTCCCAAATTCGCTTATCTGTTGGCAAATCTCCTCCCTATCCTGCTGCCTTTCCTCCCTGGGATACTGAGGCATGGGGAAAAAACAACAAAAGGGAAGAGGAACACCTGGCACGTTCCCCCCGTGGCACAAATGCAGCTCGAGTCAGTTCTCAGCAGATGGGCTCCTGCAGCCCTCAGAAAGTCATTTTGGCCCCAGTGACCAGAATTCTGATCATGTGTCCCTGATTATTTTCTGAGCTGCTGCTGACTTTTAAGACCTACTGCAATGGAAAATAAAACCTTTATAAGCACTACCGGCAGCAGCAGTGGGGAAGGATCTGATTACCAAAGACATATATGGCACCCTGGCCTGTGCTAGAATGGAGCATTTCAATTGTGCTCTGCAAACTTTGCCCCTGCAGACTGATGGAAAATGGCTAGATGGAGCATGGATTCATTTTCTAAAGGAAATGAGGATATAAATTCATTTAAGAAATGACATGCCAATTTTTCTTGCTCCGTTTTCCTCTCATAATAAACGGTACAGCTGCCAGGAATTTTTGTGAAAATAACACTTGCTTTCTTCTTTTTTTATTTTTTATTTTTATTTTTTTAAATCCTGCTCAAACGTTATAAAAGACCCTGAGCCAGATACTTCATATTTAAGAACTCGGCAGAGGTAAACCTCACTAAACAAATGAAGAGGCCCTGTCTCTGTTGACTGCTGACAGTGATAGTGACACCGACTGCAACATTACTTCCTCAAAACTTGGAGAAAATATATAACCCATTTACTTAATGGACTGAGCTATAATGTCATCAGTTAAGTGAATCCTGTGAATAAAGAACAAGATGAAGTAATTGCTTCCAAAACATTTCTGGAATGAAGTAAAGCTTCACAGTGACTGGTCTCCTGGGGTCCCCTTGATAACCTCTTTGGAGCAAAGTTTGTTCTTTCGTGGAGCAGAGTCTTTTCCAGGTGTCATTAAGGACTCCATTCACTAGACAGCACTTAAGGAGGCTGTTTGGTGTCACCCCACCGTGGCTGGGTTTGTGGATTGCCGTCTTGGTTTGGTTTCAAACAAAGCGGCTGAAAGGAAAAACAGTTTGAAGTGCACAAAGTAGCCCAGATCTGCTCTATTCCAGCTCCATTTGTGGAGGTGCTGAGCACCTGTAGGTCCCAGTACAGCAGTTTATAAACACAGCCAAGGAATGACACAGCAGGCTGGGGTGTGTGTCCCAGCTGAGAGTTTCAAAACAAGTGAAGAAATTCTGCTGGGCTGGTGTTGCAATCAGCACTCCTTGAGTGCTGTGGGAGACCTGCAGCAGCAAGGTCTGCACCTTCACAGCTCATCTTTCCCTTGGCTTTGGCTTTTTGTCTTCAGAGGAAAGGCTGAGCTGGCACCAAGGAGCTTGGCAGTGTGTCTGTAGAGACCCTCTCTTTGTTTCAGGGTTCTTGAGCCCCTGAGAGCTAATCTAGGTCTTTTTCTCACAAAGGAAAAACTGTTGGAAATGCCATTTTTGTAGTCCACAGGATAAAAAGAGTTGTTTTCCTGAATCTTTGCAGGCTGGGAGGGACATATGGGGGTCATCTAGTCTGACTGTCTGCTCAGGGAAGGGCTATTTTCAAAATCAGATCAGGTCACATAAAGTAATCAGTTTAGCCCTTGATTATAATTTTTAGAGGTTTCTGCCTCCATAGCCAAACAAAGAGCTAATCTGGCCTTTGGCACGAGGAATTAGGCAGAAATTTCCAGATCCAGAGCAAAAGCAACCCAGAGGCAAGAAACTCTGGAGGTAGGTCAGCTGTGGGCAGGAGAGCTCCTCCCTTTGTCTGTGGTGGATCCATTTGGCCAGGCTCCCACCCCTGATTCCCATCTTCCCTCCTGTCCCCCTGCCTGGCTGCCTGTGGGACCCTCAGGGTTGTGCAGAGTGTGAAATGAAGCATTTGTGTCACAAACCTTGGGGAGCAGGGCAGGAATGGGGATGATAATTGTTCACCAACTGTGCTTACAAAGCAAAATTAGAAGCCTTCCCTTGTTCCTAACTCCCCTTCCTTATCCTTCACACAATGCCCCTATCTGCCCTTCTCATGTGATTTTTGTATTCCCCTCAGCAATTTTATTTGCACAATGTATTTTTTTTCCTCCCACATGCTTGTTTTTCTGGCTGCTTCACAGTGGCTGAAATGTTTAGTTTTTTCCATCTGATTTAAGAGGTTTCTGGTCTTACAATTGCTCTGGAAAAATGTAAGTGCTTAATTAACATGCAACTACTGGAAGGGAAGAGAAAAAGGAAATAGAGAGTCACGTTCTTTTTGTTTGACAGAGCGAAGAGCCCCGTGGTACAGAACACACAAAAGGGGTTTCATCAAGAGATCTGGAGTCTCTTTCCATCCCAGTGCCTTGTGTGATTTCCAGACAGTGCCTGATCTCTCCTTGCCTTCTTCCTGCTCTTGTGTCTTGCCTTTTTTTCCCATTCACTTATTTTCTCCTCTGTTGAGGAGCTGAGCAGCTTAGGACAGGCACCATCCCACCTAAAATGTGCCTGTGTCACCTGGCAAAACACCTGCTCTGTGCACCCTTTGCACTCAGTGGTGAAGAGAGACACCTCACAGTGATTCAGATCTTAAGTGGGATAAATAACACCTCTTAAAAAACCTTTTTGTCTCCATTAGCTGTAGTGGGAACCTAAAACTGCTCTGTTCCTAATCTGGACAAAGAAAATCTGGTGAGAACCTATCCAGCCTGGAGCATATGCAGTGTTTATCACCAGCAGCTCAGCTGAAAACTTTAACACCTAACTATAACAAATTATAATGCTAGGAAAAGCTGCTTTTCCTGGGTTTCTTTGACACAAAGAATCTCGTTGCTGAATATCACTATCAAAGCAAGCACAGCAGAAATCACTTGAGCTCTTTTTTTGTGATAGCAGTGAAGGACTGTAAGCAAAATGCAGCACTGTTCTTCTGGGAATAAATAAAAAAGCAGGATCTGCATTAGAGCAACACTTACGGAAACGCAGAGGAAACTTAAGGCCTGATAGTTAGCAAAGTGAAGAGGAATGGTGAAGATGCAGAGGCTGGAGTGAGGAGTTTGGCCTGCTGGGTCATTCTTTAGTGGAAGCCAATATTTGGTGCAGCCCAGTGTGATGAGAAGCCCACCTTGTTAGAACCCAGGAGGTGGAAGGATTACTTGGAAGGGGAAGGAAGTGCGTGGTGTTTGACTACCTGCTTTCTAAAGACAGTAAAATGTTGAACACCAACAAATAGTTTCACATAAATAAAGAACTCCTACCCCCAAACCCCTCAAAAGGCCAAATGGTCTTTTGGAATGTGGTACTTTAGTGAGAACTGCAATGACATTGGAGCATGGAAGTCAGGAAGGGTTTGTGAGGGCAGCTGATGGTGCTGGGTGTGAGAATGGAATAAAGGTCTCTCTTAGCTGAGATGGTGGAGTCACCTCCCTTTGTCCACCCTCATCATTTTCCATAGATCCCCACTGCCCTCTCCTCCCTCCCTATTCCCCCCTGATCTTTACATCTCTCTCCAGTTGCATCAGCTACACTTTGCTGATAGCTACACTTTTCCCTCAAAAAAGTACATATTTATGAAAACAATCTGCCATTTGCACTATGACTTTTCTTCCCCTTTCTATTGTATGTTGGAGCCATCTTTAGCTTTAGCTCTGGAAGACAGTTTGGTTTTTTTTATTTTCCTGCTGCTTTTCCTGCTTGTGCAGTGCTGAGCCCCTCAAAGCTCTATTCTGCTGCCATAAACTGTATGAAACACTTCTGCATGTGCTGAGTTGTAGGACTCATCAGCCAGCAAGAGGGTGACAGTCTCTATAGTAGCTAACATAGCCACTGGTAGGTAAAATAGCAATAAAAGTCTAATAATTAATTTGCTAGCGCCTTTTCTCATGGCCAGATTTCCTGCTACAAAATTATGACTCAGTCACCACCATTTTCAGTGGTCTGGTCTGCAAAGGATGAATGTTTTTCACCCAACATGGTACTGAATCATTCCCTGGGATGTGTAAGGTATTTGTGCTTGCACCATGTTGAGGTGTTGTTGTTATGGTAACTCTCCTGTATTAGTCTTGATTCCACATATAGTGCAATTATGAATGTTGTTGTTGTTTTAAAATACTCTGAGCTGTCTCCAGCCCAGGGAGCCAGCACAGCTCAGTGAGACCTGCACATCCCCACTGAGGCAGAGCTGCCTCACCATACGTTGTTAAAATAAAAAGTCGGTAAGGAAAATAACACATCAGAAATATTTCTGTGGAGGATCAATGGAGAAGTCCACATTTCCCTTGAACTTTTCTCCACAGCTCTAAGCCAGACACCTACTTTTCTTTTTTTTTCCTTTTAAATTAATTCAGCCTTGGTTCTCAGGTAATCACATAAGTCCAAATAAGCAAGGCTGCACTGCACTAATTGAAGTGATTGCATAAGCTGTGATACCTCTGCAGAGGTGCTTTAGAAAAGCCCACTCTTGCCCAAGGTCCAGAAATTGCACACCCGTGCCAGACCTTCCTCAGTGTATCCCAGAAAAGGGATGGGATAGCCCACAGTGTGAGGACTTCCTTGTGCCCCCTTCCTTTATGGATTTAATCCACTATTTCACTTTTCTGCATGTGAAGCAGCTCAGATCTCAGTGCAATGTTAAGGACACACGAAACCACTAAGGACTGTAGCTCCAGCATCCACAATTTGCCTCAAGGTTCCAAAACATTCCCTGGATGTTGCCCAGGGGACGATAAATCCACTTCTATCTCTCCAGACTTTGAAGGACAGACATTTTTTCTTAAATAGACCTTCTCTGTTTTCATTCCCTTATTTATCTAGAGCTGACACTTTAACACAGTAGATGCAGCCAGACACTAAAAACAAAGAGAAACTCGAGTCCTTGACTTCTTCTGAGACTTGCAGTCTGTATTTAAGAATTAAAAAAAAAATCTAACAAACAGAGAAAGCGTGTTTACAGATTTGTCTCTTTGTCTTTCTAAACAGGCAGAACAAAGATTAGGAGTTTCTTCTGCTTCATGAGGTACTAAATAAAAAAGAATAAAAATATTTATAGAATAAAAAAAGAAAGAAACAAAGGATACAGTGCACAAGGTGTTCCTTTAGCTTCTTGAAAGAATGTGCAGTGAGGCTCGAGATTGTTTGTCTGCATTGCAAACCCGCACATTGAGCTTTTGAAAAATGTTTCATTTAGCTGAGTACTTGACCCTCTGTGTGGATAATGTGTCTCCAAAATGAAGGGAGGAAAGGAGGAGGCAAGGGAGAAGAAAGGAACTGTCTTTGCTGCTATTATCTTCAAAGACTGCAACATTTCTGCAGGGTTTCTAGACAAATGGTGAAGGAGAGCTCTCCCATCCTTTCCCCTGCTCTGGGAGATGCTGTCCTCCACCCCTTCTGCTGGAGGCTGATTTCACTTTCTAACCATTTGCTGTGGCGTGTTTTACCAGGCCTTGGCTGCAAAGAAACCCGATTTCCCAGCTGGGCTGGCCTTGGTGAGAGAATCACCCCTGCCAAGGGCTGAAATGAAGGTTTTTCCCTTCACGTTCAAGTACTGAATAGGGCAGAAGGCAGAAATAGGGAAGAAGAGTAGGATGGCCAGACACACAAAAGCTTTCCGAGCTGTGTGGCATAGATGGAACCTCTTGCTATGGCAGTTTGGCCTCCTTGGGCAGCTTTGGGTGGAAGTGCCTGTTGCTTTTGCTGTTACCTGGGGGCAGCTGCTGTGGGTTTGTGCTCTGGAAGTGCTGAGGGGATGCAGAGACGATCGGCTGCTCTCGGCCTGGGCAGTGGGATCAGAGAGGAGGAAGGCAGTGACAGGAGAGGGAGGCAGCTGCAAGGACAGAGTTTGTCCCAAAAGCAATTTAAAAAGGGTGGAGGGCAGTTTGGGTGTTGGTTTGGCAAAGGATGCCCTGGTCATCCCACCAGGCCTTGCCATCCCTCCCTACATCAGCGAGGGCTCGGTCTCAGTAAAACCCAGCCATTGTTCCATCACTCACATCAGGACTTGGGACAGTTTAGATTTCAGGTGCTTGAATTCCAAGCTCTTGGCCCTGGCCTTGAGGAGGGAAATGAAGCTGGTCCTGAACACAGAGGGTGGTTCTCACGTGGGTTTTTCTGTCGCCACCATGTGAGACTGGCGCGTGCATGCAACAGGCACGGAGCCACCGCCACCAAACACATCCCCACTGCCAGCTGGACTTCAACCAGACATCCAAAGGTGAAATCTTATCTCCATGCCTGAGAGAAAACAGGAGGAGATGCAGATGGTCCCAATAAACCATTGCAGGAAACAAAGTACACTTGATAAGGAGCAAGGGAAAAGGAGGACGAGAATTCCTAATGTCAGTGATTCTGTTAAAGACTTTGACCATGCCTTATGGGAAACTGCAAAGTTAAAATATAAATAAACTGACTTTAAAACCTCAATATTGCAACAGTAGTGGCTGAGTTGAATTTAAATTACCTTCTGTAATTCTTGGAATATCTAATGCTTTAAGAAAGTGTGATGTTTTTCTTACCTCTTACATAACTTTTTTTGGTCAAATTTCTGAAGCAATGTATTGATTTTATTTTTTTTAAGGCAGAGATTATCAAGTCTCTTATCAGTTGCTTACAAACAAGTGCTGGACATGTTAGAGAACTAACAATTCAAAGAGCAGGGGATTCTTCTCCCAGTCTTATCCAAGGATCCTAACACTTTCCTCAAAAGTCCCTGAGTACCGAAGAAAGATAAGGATAGAAACATCATATTAGTGACTGTCATTTTATTTTATTTATCTGCTGAGTGCAGTGCAGAGAGTGAATCACTTTTCAGCTCTGAATTACAGTAGGTCTGGTCCACAAATAGGACCTAAGTGCTGCAGACTTCATTGTGCTTTTGCTCTTTGCATCCTGAAAGTCTCTTTGGCTTGAGGAAAAGGCAGTTCTGGATCTGCCCACAAACACTAAAAGCCAGACAGCTGCACACAGAAGATCTAATTTGAAGGTGTAGCTTTGTCTTCACCCTCAGAATAGGAATGAATATTACATCAGTAGGAGCACAGGCTGGCCCCCTCTGTGGCCCAGCATTTTGGGGGAAGTCTGTGCAGACCTGCAATATTCTTATTGATTAGAATTAATTTAATAATACTACTATGCCTTTACTGAACACAAAATGATTCTATAAGCCCTGGTGGTAGTGGTCTCTTCCCTTCTAGAATGGTGTATGAGACAACTAAATCTACGGGACACTCTTTGACTGCTGATTCATTTCTGATTCATAAAAATAAACAGATAGCAAGACATATGTCTGAGTTGAACACCATTTACTCTGTGGGAACATGTAAATGTAATAACACTCTTTAACAAGGTTAAACAATATTAGCCCCCTGATTTGTCATTATTAGTGTCACTAATTCTAGTTTCATGAACATCACTGAAAATATGTGGCATGCAAAAAACTACTACCATAATGTGAGCACATGCATCTGTCTTTCCAGAAGAAAAACAGGCTTGGCAGGGACTGCAGTTCTGCAAGGATTTGAAACAACAACTTTTTATTCATTAAAATGTGGTTATGGTCTGAAAATGGACTTGAGAGAGAGGAGGAGGGAGGGAAAAAATGATCTCTCATTACAGACAGCACTTAGCAGTCCCAGTTTGTCTTGCATTGGCAATCTGCACGGACAGATACAATGACTTATTACTGCCCCCATTGATGCCAAGGGAAAAATTCCCTGTGGAATTCAATGGGAGAAAGACCAGACCCCAAATCTGGACTGCTGTCAACAGTGGGGAGCCAATGTCAGTCCAAACAGAGCAAGTTTGGTTTCTTTTCTGCCCCATGTGTCTTCAGCAAATTGCCAGCTAAGTGTTGAATCCAGACTCGTTAGAGCTCTGAGGAGAGCGGCCGGGCAGGCTTTGCCAAGCCTGTGGAGTTGGAGGCTCTGGGAACCTCGTGAAACCTTTACCAGCTTTGCAGGCCTGGGGATTGACTTCTGCAAGCCTGTTCTCCTCTGGCTTCAGGCCAGGGCTCACCTCCCTGCCAGGACAGTGCCATTGCTCTGGCTGTCCCTGTGCACGGGCAGGCAGCTGTAAAACGTGGCACTGCACAGGGTCACATCCCCAAAGTGAGCACAGAGCAGCAGGAGATGGGGCAGAGGAGCTGTCAGAGGAACGTGGGCTCTGCCTCAGTAACCTGTTCTGAAAGCCCCCAGTGCAGAGGAGACACCAGAACAGCTTTACACAGCCTGGTCCAGATTTCCCTGCTCCTGCATGTAGGAAATGTGTTTTCCTAATGCCTTAAGCTCAGGTTTTTTTGCTGCAAATAAGGTGACTTTTGGAGGAAAAAGAAGAGTAGTGTTCTCTTTATAACAAACTTCTGCATATTGGAAGACTTTTGTCATATCTTTCCTCTTATCAAATCTTGCCTTGTTCTTTTCTTTTCTAGACTAAACAAACCCAATTGCTACAACCTTTCCTTACAGGTCATGTTTTCCACATCTCTTATCCTTCCTCCTTGCTCTTCCCTGGCCTCTTGCCAGTCGAACCAAATGATGGTTCCCAAAGCTGGACATCCTGCTCGTATTTTGTTGCTTTGGATATAGGACAGTGAAGCAAGCAGAATTAGCAAGAGATGAGGAGCTGATTTTTAATCCCCTCCATTATCCATGAGCTGGATAGCAGTGCTGCGGGGGTTTAGGAGAAAAAAGAGCCAAAGTGGGAGCTCGCTGAAGCACTGAACAAATGACATCAATTCCTAGTTATGACCATCTCTTAAATTATGCCAAGTCCTCATTAACCCTGAGGTTCTTACTTTGCTCAGATAAATATTCACCTGCACATTCACCTCCAGTGGGGTTTTGGGGACAGCGTGAGGAGTTTGCCTGGAGTCAGCTCGACTCCTGCCAGCACCACTGTGCTCCCACAGTCCCAGGAAGGAGTGGATCACGACAGAAATCGCTGTGCCGACTGTGGGAGCAGGGGGAGGACACTGTTGTCATGTCCATGTTCTATCTGTCATCTACTGGTAGCTATTTATACTGCGCTTATCGCCGGGGCGGGATGAGCAGGGGTAACGGGAACGTGTGAGAGCCTCCGAGGCACAGAGCTGAAAAAAGAAAGATCCTGTTGGGTTTTAATGTGCCAGACTGAGCCTGGGAGGGAGTCGCTACCTGTCACAGCACAGGGGCTGCTCTGCAGGCACGGCGTCTCTGCAGACCCACGGCCTTCCAGTGGCACTCAGAATCCTCAAAAATCACAGCAAATCCCTCCAGGACTGAGCTCCAGGGCTTTAATAGCAGCATGTTTTATTCAGCCTGTTTCTCCTGTGCTGTATGTTGTCCTTTATATGTTTTCAATATTTAAAGCCTGTTTTTCATGACAATGTTTCTTCTGGCATTTCCACACAGGATTTCTCTTTTTCCTTGTCTTCTCATTCCAGAATAGATGTGGTTTTGTGCACTGTTCTCCTACGGCTGTGAAATCTCTGGGTGTCCATTAAAATGAAAAGAGTGACAGAAAATTAAATTAGTTTTATTATCTATGGTGGCAGTGCTAGGGAAGAGGTGGGAGCTGTATCTCTTTGGGCTGTGTAGCACAGGTAGAGCCAGAGATCTGGACTTGGCTGCACCAGGATTATTAATTTTTAATTTTTCTTAATTCTGTCCCCTCAATTGATTTGTAAGTAACCATCATTGCCTTTTATTGTTATAAACTAAGTAGTGTGGGAGGCTTCAAACAAACCCATTCCATTTTTTAATCCTCCACTTCCTCCATGATACAAGCATTCCCCAAACACTGTGGATTCGGTGCTACCGGTGATGGGAAACAAGGATCATTTTTAAATGGATTAATTTCTCCAGACAGTCCCACTGTTTACAAATCCAGTTAATAACACTACACAATTTTAGAGAACACAGAGAAATGTTACATCTTCTCATTCACCTGCACAATAACTTAGCACTGCATGTCAGCATTTAAAGGGGATTGTCTGTAATTAGGCTGCTGTAAGTGTAGTGGTCACAGACAATAAAACCCAAGGAAGTATCTTTGCAGTGTGTCTGAGCACAGGCAGCTCCACACGACCATAACAATCTTTTATGGGAGGCTCACATGGAAAAAGAACAATATGTGTGTGTATGTGTAAATGTATATACACACAGACACACACTGCAGAGTGGATCTATCAGTTGTGTTAGTTATGTATCACTTCCAGGAAAAATGGAACTTGGTCTAGGGAAATTTCAAGGAATTATTTTAAACTGAAGATGATTTCATCTCCGTCTGTGATCCCGCAAGACACTGGGATTTCTCTGTCTTCCTCTTGTTTTCCCTGGAGACTGTGTAGGAAAATGAACAAAGCAGACATGCAGAAATCTGTGGCTACTCTGGAGACAGAGGCAGCCTCGTGTATGGCATGGGAAGGGAGAGCCAATATTCTTCTTTCCATCAGGAGCCCAAAGCTCCTTCATAAAGACAGACAGGCTACTGCTGCCAACACAGGGAACATCCTCTGGGGGCTCTGGGGCTTTGGACTCACCCTGGATGCTGCTGCTGGCAGCCCCAGAGAGTTGTTCTGCCACAAGAACAGGGGCAGAACATTCCCTCTGCCTATTCCCTCTGAAACAGGGTATCAAGGAGAGGGGAGTCCCAGTGATGGGGGTGCCAGGACTCTTGGGTTCCATGGCCAAGTGCACAACTCCTCCCAAGGGTCTGGTCCCTTGCTGCTCTCCTGTGCCTCACAGGGATGTGCCCCGTGTCCTGATGGTGCTGTTGGTATCCCATGGTCTCATCCAGGGCAGAAAGAGCCAGAGTGCTCATCCTTGCTCCAGAGGGGCCTGGCTGCAGCTCCTCAGCAGCTCCCGTGTCTGTCAGCTCTGGGTTTAATGGCCCTGCTCCCTGGAAAGATGAAATATATGGTTGGGCAATAAAAGAAAAGCTGGGAAAAAAGATTTATAATTTTCCCCTTAAGCCTGTCATTCATGTCGTTAATATAGATGTCGTTTAGGAGGGCAACAACTTTCTCTTCTTTTCTCTTCTTTCTTTTTTTTGCTAAAAGCTTTGTGTATGTACCCACAGTCTGACAACCAAATGGGTCTGCCTTTCTTTTTTTCCCCCTCCAATATGTGGATTGCTTCTAATTCTGTCAGTCAAATGGAGCAGCAGTTTCGGGAGGGGAGTGATTAAGGCTCCCTCGGAATAAAGGGCTGCCTGCTGTGCCTCTGCTATTCATCAGTGCTGGGGATGGAAGAGCAGTTCCAGGCTCCTGAATAACGGCATTTTTTCAAACATACAAAACACACCTTAGGAATACTGTACCAGCAAAGCTCACACTCTCCAAGTGCCATGCTTATTTTCTGTTTATTCAGGCTTTATTTTCCCTTTTCACCATGTTCACCCCACTCAGCCCCAGCGCTCACTGAGTGCTTGACTCCAGACTCCCCCAGCAAAGCACTTGGCAGTTCCTTAATTGTGCTTAACTCACTAAAACCAAACGGATTTAAGCTTGTGCTTAAAGTAAAACCTTTTGTTACATACTTTGTTAAAAGAAACTTCATGATTAGATCTGACTCTATGGTGTTAGTCATTTTTGGGGGGCAAAAAATGCAGAGTAATCCTGCAGTGTTTCCCAACCAGTGTCAACTTACGAAAATAGTTGTGTAAGGAAAAAAAGGTATTTAAAAGGTGAATTGTTTTTGAAGGTGTTTTAAAGCAAGATGCCAGTTTGCAATTTTTCCCAGAATTATTTATAAGTGTTTAAAAACCACTTATAATACCAAAAACTCCCCTTTTTATTTATAGTCAAGCAGTACCTTTTATTTGACCTCAGATATTTTGTGTTTCCTTTTTGACTCCTCAAATATTTTTGACATCCATTTCGAGTTTCTCTGAAATGGAAACGCAGATGGGAAACCAGTCAGCTGGGACTTCCTAAGGAGTCAGGGAGTCTGTTGCAGGTAATGGATTCAGAATCCCCCAAATATCAGTCCAGCACCACTGTCATAATACCCTCTGCTCCAAGCAGTTAAGATAAAAAATAGAGATGATAAATTGTACTCCTACATACCAAGGGATGGTGGGGGTCCTCAGAGACTGTGTGTTTGTTGATATGCAAGATACTGCTTCTTGATTCCCCACTATGTTTGATGGTATGGCAAATTTATTATGGAGATAATATTCAATGCCCACACTTTGCTGAATTTAAATCGAGAGCTTATCCAGGTCAGGGTTTTTTTTCTCATCACTTTTAATGTCTGCAAACATCCTGCCTGTGTGAGTGCCTGTACGAGCATGTCCACTGTGTTTGCCAAGGTACAACGGAGTGAACACTTGGGTGCCACATGGTAAATGTTTCATGAAAAGAGTATCTAAAACCACCCGAGACTGTCTGCTCTGCACTCAAAGGCAGGACATTATTTCATTATTCCCTGTGATCCCTTTGGCATTGTAATTCTAAACTGTGCAAAGAGAAGTGGATGAAGGTGGATTACAAATTCTAGGCCACATAAAGAACCTGTAATTATTTGTTAAACTGTTGTGTTTAGTCTCCTGTTCTGCTCTCTCCAGGCTGGGCTGTGCAGTGTTTTCCAGTTTAACTCCTTAACTGTTTTACTTGGGTATAAGGACAACTTGTACCTCCTGCTGCTTTCTCACAGGCCTGCAGATAAGATTTCTCCTTCAAGTGCCAGGTGATGCCCTGAGAGTGTCTGCAGGCAGAGGATAACAGCCTGTGGGATACAAGCTGCAGTCCCACGCTGGGCTGATGGGACACTTTTTAACCTGCCAGCAGACATTTCAGTGTGAGCCTGATGTCTCCAGACATCTTCTCATGTGTTTTTTTTCTTTTGTTCTTCTTTCCCCTTAGACATGATTGAATTTGTTTTGCTTCAAGATAAAATTTCTCCTAACATGCAAAAAAAAGTATCTGCTTCTCTGTCCATCCTTCCTTTCTCATACAAGTCCCCTGCTTCATCTGGAGATGTGTGTGTGTCTATACCTATGTATGTATCTACCTACATGTATATTCTTTCTTACCCCGTTCCACTGTGATTTAAAATAGCAACCCTTTGCCAGTCTCTCCTCTCCCACCAGAGACAGGTAGGGTTATTTTGGAAGGTGCGAGGGTTGTTTGTTTTAATTTTTCTTTAAGTCACCAGAATGGTGTTAAATATAATTTCCATGAAATGCTCCAAACCCACTGCATTTGCCTGGGTGTATTGTTTTTCAGGCTCTCTCCCACCTCTAATCAGCTATGATTCGGCACAGTTGGCAGTCTCTGCTCAGCAAGCAGACTGTCTGAATCACAACTCAGCCCTAGAAAGGATGGTCTTTCTAGGTCAGGGCTAAATATACTGAGTATGGGGGTGAGCATGGAAAAGTTCCCATTCCAGCTGCTATCCTGCACTCAGTCTGCAGGGGTAAAGCTCTGCACCTTGATGCCACATTGGGCAGCTTCATTCACTGGGATGTGCAAGGGGAAGAGGGAGAGTCCTGGGATGTCCCTGCCCCAAAGCAGCCGGGCCCTTTGGGGCTGTGGCATCCGGGAGTGGCTCAGAGCAGCCTCGCCACGGCTCTGAGCTGGGTGGAAAAAGGGCACCAGAGCAGGCCCTGGTCACCCTGGAACGAACTGGGCCTGTGTCTGCACTTAGCCTTGCTCTTTCCTGGACTCACAACCTGTGGGATCAGGAGGGCTGGGTTCCCTCCTCTCTGGGAATGCTCTGACTTGCAGGATGCTGCTGGTCCTCCAGGAGCTGCCGTCTTCAGGCAGGGAGGGACAGCTGCCACATCTTTCCCTGACTTAGGGACACTTCCAGGCTGGCAAGGAGAGCAAGCTCAGGCAACCCTGCTGTGCTGCAAAGGGGAGGGCTAAGGTGACATCCTCTGGATGATGCCCCCAAAGCTCAGGGAGCACAGCCAGGGCAGAGCTGAGGGCTTTCCTCAGGGCTGGTGTTGGCATGGAGCCCTCGCAGGCACCTCAGCTATGGAAAGAGCTCTCACCAGATCTCCCTCCAGCCTGGGCCAGCTACTCCTCCAGCCCAGGGCTGACACTTGGCAATCTGGCTGGAAAAATTACAGCACAAATCCATGTGCTGTTTGAAGTCAGTAATGAAACAAACTCCTGTTTCCAGCAGTGGGACTGCATTTCCATTGGCCCCTTCCTATTAATTCTGTAATACCATCTTTCATTTTTATATAACACAACCAGCCTCCTGCAAGAGTTTTCTTTCCTTTTAGAAGATGAAGCTTCAAGATTGTTACAGTTGCTAGAGGCAACTATTCTGCAAAATCTTTTTATAAAATGTATTTATCTAATTAAAAATCTTTTAACAGCACCATGCCTGTAGGATCAAAAATCTCATTTACACTGTGGAGGACTGGGGCAAGTGTTTGCTGCTTCTGTAGAGCCACAGATAAACAGGGACTGGAGGGGCATAAAATGACTGCTCCAAACCAGCTAATCCTAATGCACCTTTTCCAATAAAAAAGTGGGCTCTAAGATCTCTCTGGTTTAATATTGGAAGAAAAGTAATGGGGAGGGGGAAGGAGTAAGCTTATAATGGAGTCAATTCAATGTAGTTGGCAACAAGAGTAGAACAGCCTTACATCAGTGACATTTTCCAGTGAAACAAACCTGTTGTACAGAGAACAATTTTTAATTAACTCTATATCTCATGTGTCGAGGAACGTGAGCAAACTTCTTTATGACTTTACTTTTGGCTGCAAAGTATATCCCAGTTTTTATTCTCCAAGAATAGATCCATGAGGTGAGTGGTGGGGAAGAGAGGGTTTCTAAATATGCATGTGAAATGGTACAAAGCAACTTTGCAGGCACTTTATTGATTTTATCTCCTTCTTTTTCACGAGGTAGAGCATTTATCAAGCACTAAATGGTACTTAAAGGCTCTTTAAGAAGACAAGGCTTGTTGAAGTCAGTAGGTTTGTAGAAACCAAATAGTCATTGCTGAGCCTTGATGAGAAGAGCCCAGGCTGCCCAGGGGTGGCCCTGTGGTTGTGGCAGAGCTGCTGACCTGCCTTGGTGGCTCTTGTGGCTCCAGGAGTCACTGTGAGGTGAAGATGTGCTCAGAGCTCTGCAAGCATAGCAGGGCAGAGAATTGCACAGGCTGCAGTCTGAACTGGTGTGCAGACAGAAAAACCACAGAGAATGAGTGTAAAAAGCACATGAGCGTCTCTCTGGCTTTGCCCATCTTTGGATTCCAGGAACTTAGTTCAAAATACAGATTGCTCTTAGGGCCACCAAAGGAGGTTGATGATTTCCAGTCAAGCTGAAAAAATGAGTATTTCATGGGGAATTGAAAAGGAATTTAAAAGAATTCCCTATAAACCAATTGATTTCACTTCTGGTCCCCAGACTCACCAGAGCTCAGGTATTTCTCTCAGGGGGGTTCCCTGCTTGGCCTGTACCCCATCACTGCTCCTTCCACTGATGTGCAGAGGTCAGAGCTGCATTGCAGACACAGGAATGGGGTGTTGAGCAGCACAGATCATAGGGGAGCCAAATTTGTATGCTTTAGCACAAATTAGATTGCATTTCTAAAATCCTGATAAGCATAGAGATGGATCCAGAGGGATTGTTACAAACCAAAGCAGAATAATAAGCTCATCCAGAATTTACCTAATGGACAAAAGGAGAGACAGTTCTCAAGTAATGGGCACATCAAATGAACAAGAGAGCATCTCTCTAAGAAGAAATACAATCCTGTTCTGGGATGCTGGGGCCTGCAGTGGGACATGGAGGGACTTTGCAAATTGTGGCTGTGCTGGGGAGAGGTGCTGATGAGTAGGGAGCAGACTCACTCTTAAATACGAGAGTCAAGGAAGTACTTTGGGTATTGATGGATAGTTGCTTTTAGAAGGCCAAGTCCTTCATTGAAGCTAATGCAGAATTTGTCATTGACTGCAGTGGGATCAGCACTAGACCTGTAACAAGAAAATAATAATGGTCCTGTCTTAGAAATAAAAAAATAATTTAAAAAAATGCCAGGATTCAGAGCAGCCAAGAGCCTTCTGTGTGGCTCTAGGAACACTGTACTTGGTGAATCATTTCTCTGTTAGATAGAGCATTTGTTCGGCTCCTGATTTATCTCCAAGCAAATTTAGACTACTCAAAATCGATTTGCTTGTTATAATTTTTAAATGCCTATGGGCAAATTCTTGGCTTCTGCTGTTCCCTATTGTTATTCCTGCTGAGCATTGGTTGCCTGGCTCACGTGGGCCTGTGCCCCCTCCCTGCCTGCGTGATGCAAGGTTATAAAGAGAGGAAAACCTCAGTGCCCTGTGTCTCACAGGGGTGGCTTTCGTGGCTGTAAAGTGCTCTGTCACACGACTGTTACATGGTTAGCCCCAAAATTCAGAGGTTTTTTTTTATTTAGAGTCAGTTTGAAGCACCTGTTCTTTAAAAGAACTGGGTGCACAAGTTAACAGGCAATAAAGAAAAGCAAAGCACATCAGGCAGCAGCTAAAGAGACCTTAAAAGGGTTCCCTGAGAGTCGCTGAGCCAGGAACCTGCAAACATCCATTAATGAATGTTCTCTTGCTGATGCAGGTTTCTCACAATAATTTGATTGGGTTGGACTGCTGTTTGGGAGGAGGGGACCAAAGGAACATCCCTGGACATTATCCTGGGGAGCCTTTTAAGGCAATACCAGCCCGGAGTCAGCACATTTTATGGACACCTCTGCAGCTCCTCCAGCTACTTGCTGGACAGCATTCAAGCAGTAGCCTGGAGGGGATTTTACAGACCTCTGGCCTTTTCTGTTGAAGCTGCTGCTTAGCCAGGATCCTGTCCAAATTTTATTTAGATATTCCTACTTGGCCTTCCTGTTCAGAATTTTGATTACACTTGGCTGTTGTGCATCCCATCAATCCAGTTTTGTGCTTCAGTGGGTGCTCTCAACAAGGAGAATTCATTACCTGTGGGGGCACTGGAGGATCCTTCAGCCTTTCCACCTGCAGCTCCTCTGGAATTCTGGGCTTTGCAGCCCTGCCTGTCCCAGCAGAGGAGGTGTCCCCTTGCAGGAGCAGATCTGCTGGTTTTAACCTGTGTGAGAAGCTCTGTTCTGCTGCACCACCTGCAAGAGCAGCCCAGGCTTAGCTTAGCTCTGTTATCAGGAGATTCTGTGACTCTGTGTACAAGAAAGCTGCTGTTTCTAACTCACACAAGTGACACACAGGTTTGTCTCATGTCAGACTGAGCAGCTCATCTGATGTTGAGTTTAGCACTGAGCCATCCTGCCTTCATTGAGATCCTTTGTTCTCCCAGTACCTTACACCAAAAACATTTTTTGGAAATGCTAAGAATTTGCATGATATTAAAATGCATGTTCCATTGGGCTTTCCAGTTAATTCTTTCTTTTTTTTTCTTTATCTTTCTTTCTTTTTTTTAACAAATAGGGCTCAGTTTTACCATTATTCAATTTTTTTTCTTTTATTTAAGCAAAATTTTCAGCCATTCAGCGCCTCTGTTGAGATTTTTTTCTTTCATTACTTTATGGCAGATGAAAGTTAAGAGGTCCAATTACTAACATTTTATGATAGCACAGAATATTATTAAAGCACTTAAGAGGTTATTAACACCTTTTATGTACCTCATTATTTAAAAGCCTGCCATATTTAATCATTTTAGCACCATTAAATTGGCATTAACAACAACCCTATGACTTACACTCAGAAATGTCACCATTTGACAACACTAATGCAATAAAATATCTCACAGAAACCTGGAGACACCAGGTGAACTATAAAAACACAAAAATTGGGATTTTTCAGGGGTTCCAAGCACAGAGAGCTGCAAGCAGAGCCACGGGGGTGCCCAGCTCACCCTGCAGGCAGTGCCTGCTGCGGGGAGCTGGCAGGGAGCTGGGGGAAGGTGTTTGGCAGGAAAAGCTGGGTTTGGTGTGGGAGCCTCTGCAGTGGGAGAGGGACAGGAGGCACTGAGATCTCCACGTGCAGGGGAGCAGGAGCTGATCCCAGGCCAGTGCTCTCTGCAGCCCCAGTGCAGCTGAAGGTCGCAGGTCCTGCCTGTGCAATGGGAGTGCTGGGAATCCTTTGTGGGTGCTGTGGCACCTTTGCTGTGCCCATGCCAAGCACGGGCTCAGCTTTGAGGGCCCTTAATTCAATGATTGTCACACTCCTGCCTGTGCCTGATGATGGATGAGCACCTCTGACAGGTGAGGGAACAGCAAAGCCATTCATTCCCTGTCCTGCCAGGGCCCCTTGTTCACAGGAGTTACACGTGTGCTGCCCACTGTTAAAGCTGTAAAATTAATTCTCCTGTGACTCTTCCCTTGGATCCCTTTCCTTTCTTTCTTCCCCTCTCCCTGTGCTGGGGGGCTGACACACAGTCTGGTGCTTGGCGATCACACACTCAGCATCTGCCTCTGCCCACTGATAACCAGGGACAAAACCCAACAGCAGAGTGGAACATCATGTTAATCAAGTCAGAAATATTATTTTTACAGCCTTCTGATTATTTCTAACAACCTGCTAAAAGCCAGTGGGACTGGGTGGGTCGGAAAAGCTCTGGCGATGTTGGGAGTGTTCCAGCCCCTGGAGCTTTTCCAGCTCCTGCAGTTTTCAGCTCACCAGCTGAAGGTTCAATTCATATGGGACTTTTCCACAGCAAAATATGGGATGAATTGTGTTTTCTCTGTAAGGTTTACAAATAAATCCCTTTCCCATAATCATTATTTTCATAGATGAGTGTTACTAATATATTTTGGCATTTTAAAGCACATCCTTGAATTTACTCTGGCAACTGCTGTACAGCTGAATACACAATCAGGGAAATCTATTCCATTACTTATCTGCCCAGACTTTAGTAGTATTTGTGTTCTTTGTGATGGTCTAACAGGAAAAAAATGGAAAAAAGTCCCCAAGGCCTCAAATTTGGAGTCATAAAAGGCCTCCTGAGTTATTTTTCAGATGTTGGCAGTCAGACAAGCGACTGTGTCAAAACCCCCAACAGGTCCATATACAAAACCATCTGCTGGAAAGATGCCAGCACCACTATCAGAATATTAGTTCAGCCTTTTGGGGAGGGTAAATGTCAGTGTTTGGAGCTGGGAAGGGTTACATGTGGTGTTAACGAGGCTGCCTGTCCACAGCCAAACCCCCCCTGCCTACGTGATCGGAGGGATCTTCCCTCTTTCCATTGCCCTTGAAGGGATGGATTAATATTCCAGCCCAGCCACGCTCGGGTTTGGTTTGCTGTTTGCATTACCTCCATGTCTGCAGTAGTTAAACACTGGTGGGTCTTCAGCTCTGTTAAACAAATTGTGGGAGCCCTTAAACGTTGTTGTGCTGGGCTTTGTCCCCTCCAGGCAGCACGCAGATGGCTCAGGTGTGAGTGGAGAGCAGGGAAGGAGGCTCCCTGCCAAGCCCCTTCTCCAGCACAGCCAACTCCCCCGTTATCTGGGAAGGTGGGGGGTTAATGAGCATGGCTTGGGGTAGGGTTTAACAGCAGTGCCCAGGCCTTGAGCTGTGTGTTGTTTTCTCCTCCATGTCTGGGTCTGTCTCTCCAGGTGTCTCTGATACTTCTGGAGTTCCCTGCCCCTTCTTCCTCCAGCTTCCCCCACCCTTTTTAAGGGTGTTTTTTGTATGTTTGCCTGCTGTAGCACCCTTCACTAGAAGCTCTGCCATGGTGATGGAGCCAGGTTGTGTTGTTGGGACCTGGGCCATGGGTGCACCCCTGCAGGACCCTGGGGAGAGGGAAGGCTGTGGCTGGTGTGTCCCTGCCCCAGCTGCCCTCTCCCTGTGCTGCTGCCAGCCGAGCTGGATGGGGACAGGGGTGTCTCTGCAGGGCCAGCAGCAGCTCCCCTTGCTGTGGGCAGCGTGGTTCTGATGCTCCTGGAGGGGCTTTGCCAGCAAAGTCATCAAAGTGGACAAGGACTGGGCACCAATGGGAGGGAGACCAGAATAGCATTATATAGCATAATATATAAATATGTATATCAGTTCTTCCCTCTGAAAATGGCAAATCCCAGATCCTGCCTATATGAGCAAGTTTTATCTGTTATATCAATACAATTGCAGCAGCATGTAACTATTCCGTTCAGTGCTGTAGAATAGCTCCCATGTGGCTTTTCCTACCAAGTCTTTGTTACCAAAAGAGGTCTGACTTTTCTTTTTTTCTTTATGGGCAGATAGCTAATATATTGTAACTATTTTCCTGTAAAATCTGGGGGTGATGAGACTCCAGGCCCATGGGTGAGAGCAGTCATGGGCCACGTGGCATTGGCCAAGGGAAATGGTTCAGTCCCTGTGGTTATTTCAGACTCACTATTGCACTTTACCTACTGAGTTAACTCAAAATCCTGTCTCAGCACTTGTTCTGCTTGTGCACAGAAACTGCCCTGGAACATTCATCCCAGGCTGTGTAGCCAGGCCAGCACAAGTTTCTAGTTTAGCCTGTCCTTCCTTGGCTGAGGGGACCATCTCCTCAGCAAGCAGAGCTGGGCAATTTGGCTGTGTTTTGCAGAGCATCATCAGCCCAGGCTGGTGCAAACCCTGGATCATTTATCATCTGAGGCTGTGATGGATGAGGTGATACGAATTGGTGACTTTGGTCCATTAGTGTTGGTACCACTGATCTCCTTTTTGGCAGCCTCCACTGGAAGTCTGGGAAGGACTCTTGGTACCCTGTGGCACCTTTTCCTCTTTGGAGAAAGCTGTTGTCCTTCACAGGGCACTGTGAGTAATCAGCACAGTGACCCCTGAGATTTTGCTGCCTCTGCTTTCTGGAGCTCTTCCCTCGTCTGCCGGGGCTGAAACTCCAATTCCTGCAGCCAGGCTGAGTCAGCTCCCTGGGGACAGTGCCCAGGACCCCCAGGCAGGTGAGGCAGATCCCCCAGCTCTTTGCAGCCTGGGATTTGCGTGTCTGCATAGTGGCTGGTTTGCAGCACCGAGTTATTTGCATTTGTGTGTGTGTGTGGTTTTCTTTCTGCCCCAGATCCCACAGCGAGCTCTGCTCAGAGCTGCTGCCTCTCGCACGCAGCACAGCCCAGGCTGGCTCACTCCTGCAGCTCACCTGGTGCTTGCCACAGATTCAGCAGTTCAAGTTAAAGTTAGCCCTGGCTTTTAAGGTCTATTCCAACCCATTTAACTCCTCAGCTTTGTGTGCAAAACAAATGGGAAATATAAAAGCTTGCATCAGCTCCTGCAACTCACGAATGGGAAAGCTGCAATAAATTTACAGTCAGTAAAAGAACTGTGTGTAAACTCTCACTTTGTTCAAAGGCAGTTTATTATCAAAGGATAATTTTAGGTGACAGTTGTTGCTGGGGTATTTTGTGCCTTTTTTTTAATTATTACTACTTTTTTAGTTATACAGCATAATTCTTGAGCAGATACTCAAACAAGCGAGATTGGCTCATCATTCCTCTTTAATTCCACATCATGTCACTTTGGAAGGGAAATGGCTTGGTAAAAGCCAGAGAGTTCAGATACGATGCTGGCAGATCGTTATGAAATATTCACAAGACATTTAGTTTAACTTGGTGCTAATTGAACACTGACAGCACAAGTTACTCCTGCCTGCAGCAATAGTCTATCACGTTTAGGCAAGTGGCATTCCTTCCCCTTTGATGCTCTCCGAGATTGGAGGCTGTGAGGGAGCACAGTTAACAACCAGTAAACACTCGGGGAGCAGCACTGGAGACGGATCCTGCACGGAGAATCCTCCAAAATTGGAGAAAATTTATTTGCACAGGGGCTGTGATAAAGCTTCAACTCTGTCTATGAAAATACCCAGTGTTAGGTGAGGGGTGACTCAAAATTGATACAGACATTCTCTTTTAAATATCTTCCTGAGTGAAGACACTTAAAAGCAAGACCATTTGCAGGCTACCTAGTGGCACTTTTCTGAAGCCATGGCCCAAAAACCCTCCTTGCCCTGAGATGAGAGGTTTCCAGGGCACTTACAACTGTACTGGTGTAACTCTGTATTTTTCTATGGAGACATGGCCTTGTTTACTTCTTTCCCCTTTATTTCTATAGCTCAACATGCTGTTTACTGATATTTGTGAATTTGTTTCTTATTTGCCAGTTCAGTTTCCCTGTGGACATTTAATAACAGGAATTTTCCTACCATTTTAATTGTCTCTTATTCCAGAGCCAAGCAGAGTTTGAAGCAGAGTATTAATGCCATCATTTTAGTCATCAGACATGATGTGTGGTCTAAACAGCTTGGATCAAAACTCGGTACCCAGCTTTGCCTGAAACCCTCTGGCCATCTGTGGTTTAGCTGCAGTCATCTGCCTTGGGTGCCTCAGTTTCCCAGCTATGGAGAAAGGCCAAGTTCTTAATCAAGGACTTTTCTCATCTTCCCATTTGGAGGAGTTTGCTCCAAACTCCTCCTGTGTGGCCAGCACAGGGGGTGCCCAGCAGGAATGTGCAGGAACAGCTGCCCCAGTGGGGACCCTGCTCCCTCTGCACTGCAGCCCATGCCAAGCACATTTTGTCACTCTCGGTGTAGCTGAAGGACTAAGTGACTTCCATGTGCAGCAATATATCAGAAAAGTGACCCAGAACATTTTTAATCTACCAGGAGAAGTGTTCCCATCTGCCTAATTCACCTGTCCCAGGGAGTTAAAGTGGAGAAGGAGTCACAGACGAGGAGGTGTTAATGAAAGTGTCACTGAACGCTGAGGTGACACTGACTTCAATTACAGGAGCTCCTCTAGCAAATGGGGTGCTGGCTGAGCTGTAGAAAGGCAGCGGTAGTGCAGCCACCACCACTGACCTAAGCAGTAGTAGTACAACCAGTAGTAACCCTGCAAAGCTGCAGCAGCAGTAGTAGTACAACCAGTAGTAACCCTGCAAAGCTGCAGCAGCTTGGGGTGCATACCTGCTGTTCAATGCTTGTACTAATGCAGGGAAAATGGGCATCCCCTTCCACAGAGTCCTGATGGGAAGCTGCACATGGGTGTAAACAGGCAAGGAAAATGAGTTAAAATGTGAGGAATATTGCACAGGCAGCAGTCACAGCACATGCTGGACTTGAGGTTGGGTTTTTTCCCTTTTGAACAGAAGTAATTGGAAATGGGGAGTGCTAAGAAAGGATTTGAAGGAGGTAGCTGTGATTTCTTTGAAACTTGGGGTAGGGTGGAGGGTGAAGGATGGTTTCTGGGCTGGACAGACTGGAAGCAGCAGCTCATGACATGCTGTTGGGGTGGTTCTCACTTCACTTGCCTCCAGGGCTAACCATGGTGAAATAGGGATCACCCCAAAGGAGCTTCTGTCTGAGGAGGGGGACACCCAGGTGGCATTGCAGAGAGGAGGGACCAGGTAAATATAACCAAGAAAAAGATAATTTCATTAGCAGAAGGTTTTTTCAGCCCAAGCAGATTCTGGGTATAAGGTCATGGCCAAGCTAAAAGCCACAGAAAGGGAACTTTCCTGCCCTGGAGTTTTACACAGGTTGGGTGATGACTGTAGATAGTGATCTGCTGGGAAAACACACCTGGCTTTCAACAAAATGTATTTTCAAAAGCCAAGGATGCAATAATGGACTAAAAGAGCTTCCAGACTTCCTTTCCATAAATCCCCCACCCTTGCTGAGTATTGCTCCCCCAGTGATTCTGTCCTTGGGAGGGCTGAATAAACTTTCAGTCCCCCTCTGTGGAGAAGCAGCAGCAGAGGGAGGGACATGAAATGTCCCATCCTCCCCAGAGTCCTGCTCCAACTGGCTTCCAGAAGCATTGCTCCTCAGGAGGGAAAACAAATGAGGCTTTCAAAACTGTTTCACTTGATTCATTTCATTCTGGGCTACAGCAAGGCAAATAGACAGTGGGAGGACTTCACTGATAAAGTTTTTTTTTTCAAAAGCTGAGAATACCAGAAGATAACACAACAGCAAATTAATGCATATTTTAAACCCTTGTAGCTAAACATTCCCTTTTGGGGCTGCGCCAGGTATCTCGTGGTGCCAGTGAAAATGGGATACAGATGTTCACTTGTTTGGATGGAGACACTGCAATAATTCATGCCGGCTACAAATGATCAGCTGCCTCGTGCTCACAAAAGAATACTCTGGTCTTTTTGTCAGGAATAAGGAAATATATTCCCCGTACCTATAGTAAGGAAAATAAGGCCTGTAAGAACTGAGAAATGTGTTTTTTAGTTTTCAAAATGCAATTTCTGTTGTAGCACCGCAGCCTGTGCTGGTAAAAGTGCGACCAGCACAATTCCAGTCCAAGGGTGTCCTTAATCCAAGGGGAATGAGTTGGTGTCTGGGACAGGTACATGGAATGTTAAAATACCTGCTCTGAAATGTATATGGACAGAGGAGGTTTGGGGTGTTGTCCCTGAGACTTTTTTCTTTTTTTTTTTCAGCTTTAAATATTTGCGTATTTTTGTAAGGTGAATTTAGGTGGTTTTAATATGTTACTTCTGACTCTGAACTCACTTGTGGTGAAAATAATCCCATTGAAGTCCCCAGTAACAGTGCTCAGGAGTGTGATCTCCCTGTTTAAATGGACATTATGGAAAAGGGAGCTGTATACCCAAAACTACAGAGGGATGTGAGGAGAAAGAGCTGAGCCCCTCGCGCTGCAGCCCCACAGCAGGGCTGACACTCACCTTCTGCTTTTCCATGTACAGCACAGAACTGCACAAGTGGCATCTGCCAGAAGGATTTGTTCCATCCCTGAATACCTGCAGCTCTGGTTTCCCCCCTGTGCTGCTGTCAGGAGAGGTACAAACAGGTTCACACCTGCTGCATAGCTCTGGGTTGAAGGAATGCATGTGCAAATTTGGCAGGTAGAAATTGCACCCTTTAAATCAGCCTCCACTTCTTGAAATAGGAGCTCTCTGCTTTCTCTGCCTGCTGTTCTATTTTTCACCTTCTTCTTGCAATGCCCATATTAAAATGAAGATTTTTATAATTTTTTTTTTAATCTTCTTAATTCATTTTCATGGTGGGGCTGTAACCAAATCCAGACTCACAATTCTGGGAATCCAGCACCAATGTTGTGTGAAGGTTTTAGAGGTGTGCACAGTTTTCTCTCTCACTCCCCAAATTTTTCTTTCTCAGTAATTTTTGTGAAGTGGGTTTGGACCTGACACAACTGGCACTATTTGGGATGTAAGGACTTACTCTCCTGGTTTATTTGGGAGGTGTTTAATATTTTGCTCATCTTTCTCAAGTTGTAGCTTGCCTTCTAACTGAAAAATCTCATTTTGAACCAAACCCCACTGAAAATCTTTGGATTCAGTGCACTTAAATGCAGTGCTTTATTTCTCTGTTTTTTTTTCAACTGTTTTTCTTGGCTTAAACGACTCACCAGATTTTTTTTCTAATTTAATGAAAAGTTTTGGCATTCTGAAAGGGCATTTTTTGCAGGACTAACTGCTAACTGATTGTTTTTTCCTGTTACTGTTTACTACATTGAATTTTTCACGTCAGTGCAGACCATGGACAACCCCAGCTGGCCCCATATGTATATATATACACACATATAAATATATATATATGCAGACTATTCCAAACTTTCCAGGGGAATGGTGGATCCCTGGATAGCAAATTTCTGTCTCTAACAGCTGAATACCTTTTCTCATTTCTCTGTGGACTCCTCGAAGTCCCTAGCTCCCAGAAGTTCACAGAGCACAGCTAAAAACTGTTTCAGGTTCATTCCCACTTGCTCACAGAATGTAGTAGTTCAGCCAAGACGTGCTGCCCCACTGGTGTTGCTTCAGTGGAGCAAGTAACAGCCAGAAATAAAGGCAGGGTCTATTTTTTTCTTCTCTAAGTATGTTCAAAACATGAATTTCCATGAGTTTCCAACATAAGACCTATATCTGCATGGTAAGTAGAGTCACTTTCACTTGCAAATGAGGTTGGATCTGCTAAAAAATCTGCTAATTTGCAATAAAAATAGCATCCATCTTTGCTCTGCAAATATAGCCTCTTTGAAAACTGTCCCATTTTCAGAACTGCAGCAGCTTGTAGGATGGGAGAAAGGGAAGCAGGAAATACCTTGCATTTGAAGTCACTTTGTATTTCTCCAGGACTATTTCACACACCTTTAGTCATTATGTTGCGTTTTGTGTTGTCACATTAATTTTCACAGTAACAGACTGATATAAACAGTGTGACTGCACTGCAGAAGCAAGGGAAGCTGGATTGATTGGGAGGGAGAAGGATTTGTTCAGACATAAATATCTCCTGCCATATTGAGGGGAGTTAAAAAAATGGCCAGCCAAGAAATTGCTTTTTTGTAGGAACGTTCTGTTTCTCTCTTTTTCTTTCCTTTTTTTTTTTTTTTCCCTTTTAATACTTGCTTTAATGTGAGAGACCAGAAACAAGAGGAAAGCAAGTGGCTATTTAATGAGTCTGGGATGCTGAATCCAGCTGCTCTTTCAGAGGGTGAAACTGCAAGGAATGACAGACAAAGAAGGTGAATGTGTGTGGAAGATGATATTAAATAAGGAGGCCTGGTCATGTAAGGTCTTGTTGGGGAAACTGCTGACTTTCTTGCAGGCTAAATGCTTGAAGCAATTGCAGAGTCAGACTCCTAGGAAATGAGGGCATACAGCAAAAAATCAGCACCTCAGCACACAAACAGGTGAGAACATCAGGTGCAGAGAGGAAAGGCAGTGCAGTGCTTCTCTCCCAATCTTCCTCCACTCCACCAAGGATGCAGAGATTGCAGAGGAGCAGGTATTGCTGTGCCTGTACAGCAGCACCTACCTGGCCAGCACCTTTATCCCCCAGGATGGGGTTGCTCTGTGCAGCTCTGTGGGGCTCCAGACTCTCAGAAACCTCAGAAACAGTGTTCCAGCACTCACATCTGCTGCCTTGGCAATGCTGCTTTTGCCCTGCCATGGTCAGAGTGATGATGTTCAGTGCAGGCTGGAAACATTCCCCAGGCTGCCACGGTTTTTCCTCCCAGGGAGGAGCTGAGAGATGCCTCAGCTTTGGAGCTGATGATTTGAGTTCTCTGTTGGCACTTGTCACTCCTTAAGTATTCTGGGCTAGAGCTCGTGGACTGGTGTAAGAAAATAAATCCGCCTCTAAGGAGGCTTGAAGAAAAGTCCCAGTATCTGATCAGAGGTTTTGCCAATAAGGATGGGAACAGTTGCACCTCTAGGAATGCCTTATTTCTCACACTTCTCCAGTGCTAAGGACAGCTGGGATGGGTCACACTGTCCCTTGTGCAGCATCTGAGCCTTGAATTGAGGCTTCCACGTGGTATGTCCAAGTTTCTGACACCGAAAGCCTTGGGTGGAAACTTGCTTATGTCTGGCTGATTTGCAGCAGGCAACTCTTAAAGGAAGAACAGCTAATTGCATATTCATAATGGCACATACTTGAGAAAAGCCCTTAATTTCTGCTGTGGTGGATCTGGAAATTCACCCCTGTCCATGCTCAGCAACTCCCACTCCCAGTCTCTGAAGAGCATGGATCAAGCAGAGCTTCTTGGCCCTGTTCCTCTGAGAAAGAACCACTAATTTCTACAGTTTGAGCACATTATTTTTTTTAACAAAAGAGCATGATACAGCTCTATACACCAGTTGGAAGCAACGTGATTTGTGTCATGAATACTAATATGCGTTTGACGGTATCCTATAAATTCAACACGTTTTGAAGAGCGTTAACAAGAGTTGTAGGAACCATACTTAAATTCTTCCCCTACTTTTTTTTTTTTT
>VZRZ01001260.1:527305-570164 GCA_013398175.1 Climacteris rufus
GCTGAACAGCACGGCCGTAGCTATTCAGCCCAATGTGTCCTGCACATGCAACTGCAAAAGGTCTTTGTTCCAGAGCATGGAGATCAGTAAGTACTTGTCCTGCTGCTCCCGGGGTGGGTGCGGGAGGTGCCCGCGGCTGCGGGAGTGCCCGGGCGGGGAAGTTCCCGCGGGGGCTCCCGGCAGCGCCGGGACCCTTGGCTGCGATGCGCTCTCTCCCCTCGGAGTGCTTCCCTCCCCGCTCGCTCATCTGTTGCTGCCGGGATGTCGCTGCGGGTGTGACACGGCCGGGCCGGGCTGCCGGAGCTGCCCGGGATCAGCCTCCCCCCGCCGCTCCCCGCTCGCCCGCCGGCACCGGCTGCGAGATCCCCGCTCTCCCCGTCTCGGCTCCATCGTCTCGCCCCTTCCCCGCGATGCCCCGGTGCCCCAGCCCCGCGCCTTCCCCTCCTGCGGCGGCGGTGCCGGGGGCCCCCGAGCCTCCCCCGGCGGTCCGCGCTGCCCCCGTGTGAATCGCCCTCCTCTGCGGGCCGGACACCCGAGCAGGGCTTGAATTTGGGAAGCTGCTCCCCCCGTCTTCAGCCCCTTGGGCTTTTTGTTCCGAAGGGCGATTTTTTCATTATGCCTTTTTTTCATTAATATTTTTCAACCCTCTCGCAGAGTAGCAGTGAGGGCAGTGCCTGACCTAAATATCCACCACTTCTCTGTGTGCTCTTTCCCGCTTGGAAATGAAGTGCACGGGGGTGAGGGAGAAGGAATATTACTGCTGAGGGGAGAGGAATGAGTTGGACTCTTTGGCAGTTTCAAGCGAATGGTATTTTCTGTAAAGGGAAGGTTTTCCAGGCATCCCAGACCGGGAGGGTTGTTAGGATTGTGCCCTGCTCAGCACCTTGTTCAGTGCCGTGAAATCCAAACCCTGCACAGACTAATGCAAAATGGCCCAAAAGGAAAACTTGGGAAAGAGTCTGGATTTTGCATATATTCCTGGCACTGCGACGGGGCAGGCTGGCGCTCGGTGCGTGCAGGGAGAGCCAGCTGAGCTGTGCCTGTTTCTGCTAGCACAGGATCTGCCCCGTTACCTCCAGCGGGGCTGCAGAGCATCTGTCCCTCGGTATTTTGGATGGCTTTTGTCCAGTGTCATCTGCCTTCTCCTTCTCCGGTTTCATCGTTGTTTAATTCAGGTGTCTGAGTCCCGGAGAAGGTCTGCAGGCATTTGTATACCGGGTACTAAAATGTGTTCATTCTGAATTTTAGCATAAACCATACCCTTTGTACTGTATGCACTTTTAATCTTGATTTAATCTCATTCGTGTTCAGACAAAACTAAGCTGGATTTGCCTGATTTTATTAACACTACCAGTACTGAATAGACCATTATTCTTCCCTGACTTTAACAGGCCGGGCTAGATGTGCATACCAATAGCAGTGTATAAATAATGAAGATACAGTTCTTTTTTGTGTCAGCCAGTTGCTGAACATAAGCTGTGTCCCACAGAATCCCAAGGATGAGAGACTTTACTTTGTGTCTAATCAAGGCTCATGGTTATGATAAAAGTTATGAATTAAAATGTGTAATGTCTTTTGAAGAAAAAGCTTCTCTTCCAGCCTAACACTTGTCATGGGGTTTTGTTGGAACAACTCAGGCTTTTAATTTCATCCCTTGATTTTTTAGAAATGGCATCATTCATAATTTTTTCCCCCATTTTTTTCAGCATGTGAAAGGCTTGGTAAGAGGCAGGTGCTGCTTATGGATGGGGAGTGTGAGAGTGGGGACAGTGAATTACACCGGAGGAGACATTGCCTGAATTCGGATGGGTGTTGCGGGAGCCTCGTGCCTGATGCTCACGAGGTCCTTCCCGGACTTGTCCCCTGCCCTCTGTCAGCTCTGGGATCCTGACACTCCGATGCTGAGCTCCCATTAGCTCCTGGGAGCCTTGGACTGAGCTCCCTTGCTGCTGCCCTTCCTTATTTCATGTTGGTGTAGCTTTCTTTATCGCCAGTGTTATTATTTATTTCCTGCTGATGGCAGGCAGCATTGGCTCACCTCTGTGCTACAGGAGAGCTTCGGTGGCACTGCAGGGGCTGTTACCTGATCGCTTCCTCCACCTGGCTTCAGTGGAAAGGGCAGAGCTGAGCCGCCCTAAGATAAATTCACTCTGCAGCGTTTTTCCTCCTCCAGTCCCTCGATTGTACGTATCTTTCTGATACGACTTTGAGGGAACCTCGGAGCAGCTACCACCAGACGCTCTTTAATTTTTCAGCCTAAAGTTGCCAGGCTTCAGGAAAGCGCCATCCATACCGCGAACTCCTCTGATTTAACCCTTTAAAAAGGTGAACTCCACCGAACCCCAAACCCCTTTTCCTCGCAGGCTTTATTCCGTATGGCGGCTGCGGCGCTGCGGTGGAGGAAGCAGCTGCTTTCTGTGTGTGGCGCTCCCAGATTAGGATTAGAAAAGGGTTTTTTGGGGGCGGGGGCGCGAGTGTGGCCCGCCGCCGGCTGCAGTGCCGATGTGCCGGGCGGTGCTGAGCAGCCAGACGGCTGCGGCAGCGGCTCTAATCGCCTGGGCTGGTGAAGGAGGTCAGGGGTGAGCGGCGTGGCGGAAGAGACTGTAAATAACCAATTATTTGGTGCGGGGAGGGCAGCGAGGCGCCGTGCCTGCCTCCCCGCCGGGCACCGGCACCTGCCCGCTCCGGGCATCCCGCGGGCTCCTGGGCATCCCTGCCGGGGGGTGAGGGCAGCTCTCCAGGGGTGGCTCTTGGCAGACTCTTCGCTTTGGTCCTGCAGGAGCGTTTTCCCAAGCGTTTGGGGTTTTTGGGAGGTGTCCTTGCATCCCCCCGGCCGCAGCGCCGTGTCCGGCCGGGCTGGGTGAACCCTGAGAGCGGGTTCCTGTCCAAGCCAGGACTTGTAGGTTTTCACATTCTTTGGTTTAATGACAAACCAAATGCAGATGGCTCAACCAGGGATCGCATCTCCCTTCCACTTCACACTGCTTTTCTGACAAACACATTTCTTTGCTGACACTCTGTCAGCAGCAGTTATGGCTTATTCCAGGGCAGAGTGGATAAGAACCATGTGCTTCTTTATTCCCCCCCAAGTTTTCCTCATGGAGGGAAGACAGAGCTGCTCCCAGGGTTTCAGCAAGCTCCCAAGTGCTCACACAGAGGATGTTCAGTTTGTGGCATCTCAGTTTAACCTCAGCCAGACTGGGGAGTTCCCTGTGTCTGGCTCTGGCCGTGTGTCCGGGACAAGCGCTGCTTTTTGCCGAGATCAGTGTCCCAAGGTACGATCCAGGAGGAGCAGAGCATGGGTGGCTTTTGCTTACAGTGTCCTAAGAGCTGTCTGGGTGTGCCCTTGGCCATCCCAGGGCACCCAGACACTCTGCAGTCCCAGCCCTGCAGGTCCCACCTCTCATACTCAAGGAAAGGCCTGATTCCCTGAGCCTGGAGAGCTCAGGGGTCTTTATTAAAATCACAGTTTATTTTGCGCCCTCAGGTAGTGGTTTTAATCTTAGTGTTTTATAATCAATATTGAATGGGAGAATGAAATACACAGGCAAGGAAATGCAGGGAAAAGAGTCAAACTTTGTTTTTTTCCTATGGATGAACACCTGGATTGTGTCGTGCTGCACAGCAGGAACAGCACACAGCACCAGAGGTGATCCTGTGTAATTGGAGGTGATCATTTATAATGCAAAGTGGAGACAAGACATGGTTAATTCTTTTTCAGTCAGTGTCAGGGTGTTTTCAGAGGAGCTTGTTTGCTGCAGTAAGTCCTGTTGCCTTCTGCCATGGAGGCGTCCCCCACCCCCTGAATGTTTGCCTTCATTTTGTTCAGTAGTGTGTTTTCAGATCCTGGTTGTGACAGGACCAGCACTGAAGGGTGTGTGGGGAACAGCAACCACACTGCTTTCCTTAAAGCTAGGACTTCCCAAGGTAGGGTCTGGGATCACCTCTAAACTTCTGGGATATTAAATTAGCCCAACTACCACTGCTTCCTTTGCAAATGGAGAGAAGAGTGCCTACAAATACATGTTCTTTCTTTTATTTGCTGTTGCTCACCAAATACGCTAACATTTTTAGATTGTCCAGGCTGAAGTTGGTGGTTTGATAAATCCAGTTTTAGAATGAATTTGTAAACCTAAATTATAAGTGGATAGGCATGAGGAGACCTTTCCAAGGGAAGTACCAAACTACATGGTGTCACTAATAGAGGGTAATTACAATCCAGCTCCTTTCCTGAGTAACTCATTGTACAGTCATGTCTGTCGGTGTTGTTTCATTCAGGTAGCAGCAGCCGTCAGAATTTGCTAAGCCTAATTAGTGAAAAAAGGTCATTTATTTGCAGTGGTGTCTGATGTAAAAACTGCCTACCGGTTTGCTTCCTGGAGGGACATCCTGTACTGGTGTGTGCTTTGTCTTATCAGATCCCTCCTGTTTTCTGATACACAGTGCATCTGCTCCTGGCAGGGTTATCAAAGTGATGGAGCCTGGCTGGAGAGCTGGGGAGGAGAGAGGTGCAAGGGCCACTTTGCTGCAGTGAAGGGGAAATTTGGTTCACACCATGAGCACACTCCAGACGTCCATAAAGCAGAGGAATCATTGATGTGGATGTTTTATGCAGTGCTCTTCCTGTCTGTGTGGCTGAATTGCTGGGTGATTATTTTATAACTCCTTTGGGTGGCAGGAGGTCGGTCACTTGGGCAGCTCCCGGGTGAGGAAAGGCATCAGAGCCTTGCTCTGTCTGCGAACAGCGCGGCCAGGTCCGGGACAGGGAGGATTTCTGTGCCAGCAGGATCTGACCCCTCATCTCCACCTTCCAGAACTGATCAGTGGCTGCTGTGGTGCTGCTTCTTTTCTGCAGGGAATGCAGTAATGGTCTGGGAGCTCCTGCAGGAGTGATGGGTGAGTGTGGGGTGTAGGGGAGCTGGGCAAGGGAGATCCCAGTGCTGAGCACAGCAACAGCTCCCTGAGTGCCAGCACCTGGAACCTGCACACACACATCACCAACAACTGACAAGTTCTCAATACTTGAGGAAGTCTCAGGATACTGTCTGTGTGTGCAAACAGGCATAAACACATCTGTGAAACTTAATTTAGTAATTTAGGAAAGTGGCTCAAAGTGAACTGGTTGATGAAGTTGTTGGTAACCAGAGAAAGGGGTTGTGGGGTTTGGGCTTTTTGTTTGGGTTTTTTGTTCCATTCAAGGAGATAAATTTCAGCTGTAAGAATTTATCATTCAAATCAGAGGATTTGGGGAGCTATTGAGAATAAAGAGAGCTTTGATGATTTGGCAAGGAATACAGCTTCTAAGGCAGCACTTTGATCTGCATTTTAAATGCTTCTTTGTAATGACAGTTTCACAATTTCTTTTCTCATTTTGAGTCAGTTTTGCAGAGGTATGTTTTGAGAGAAAATAGTAACAGCACACATTATTCTTGTTGGCTTTGGAGCCAGCTAGAACTTGTAGTTCATCCCAGATCTTTTGGCTACCATGGTAAATTTATGATTGCACCAAAAAGGAAATTAGTAAAGATGTTAAATATTATCAAAGCTTTGCAGATCTTTTGAAATCTCTCCGGTGTGAAAACTAAACTTGCATTAGCATTTCTGCTGAGGTGTGTTCAACAGTGTTTATCCAAGCATCCACCTAATACTGCAGACTCCAGATTTTACTTTTCTGAAGGACACCTTACTGTTTAGCACATACATCCTTTTGGTCTTGCTTTGCACCTGAAACCTTGGCTCTAGTGACTCAAGCTTTCTAAAGACAACCCTGCTGGGAACCTTTTTCCTTCCCTTCCCTTCTATCTACAGCACCTCCTCAGATAAACTCTCACTGCAGGGAGAAGGTTGTTGTTGCCTACATGTCCTTATACAAGAGAGCTTGTTGCATTCATTTGTGTAGTATGGAGAAGAGTAGGAATTAGGCATGTTTATTAAGGTTTTAATTTAAGTTTTGCACAGCATCTTCCCTTCTTGTAGCCAGTTTGGGGAGGGGTTTGTACCTCTCATTGGAAATCAGCAGTGTCAAGCACAAGGACAAATAAGTTTTCCCAAAGTGGTTTGGAGCTGTCTGGCAGCTCTTCTGGTGCTGGTTTTGGCCTCTCCTGAGCTGTGGCTCTGAGCTGTTCCAGGCTGGCAGCTCCCTGCTTGTGGAGCAGGTGTGTAAAACAGGGCACACATTTCATTTGCAAGGTAAATTCAGGAAGTTGGGTCTTCAGTTATTTGTAAAGGGTACTGGAAGGTCTTAGACAAACTGCATCGTGTGTATGTTTAACTTGCATTCTTCCCAAACTGTCTGTGTTCCGTGGGGTGTTACCCTTGGTTTTGGATTTCTCTGGTACAGGATGCTGATTTGAGACGTGTCAATCATCCATCCCACTCAGAGATGGTACAACCAGGGCACTGTCTGTATTCAGGCTCAGGCTGGCATCAAGTCCACCTTCACCTTTAGATTTTTTTAGCTTAGTGCTGCTTTTTCACTGTGTACAGCCAAGTAGCAGTGCTAAGGTCACAATCCATCAGTGTCCCCTTTTTCTGCAAGCAGTCAGACTTCCCGTGTCTCACTGATACAGGACTAGGCTAATGCTCCATTTAGAAGAGGGTGTGTTTCTCACTGTGTGTGGTGTGTGTGAGTGTGTCCCAGGCTGTGGTGTTACATAAAGACACCTTGCACATCTTTGGAAACTCGCCTCACAAGTTGTCAGTGTTGGTGGATGTCCACAGTGCTTTCAAGTGGTTCACACGTTTGTGTTTGGTGTATTCAGTCTCGCACATATCTTTAATAAAATGCTTCAGACTGGGTAATCTTTCACTTGCAGCACACATTTCAAAATGTGCAGTTAGAAAGGCAAGTGCTGTTGCACATGGCAGTTCTCTGAACCATTCCTGAGACCCTGCTGATGCCTGCAGAGCTGAGGAATTGTGCCTGTGATGGTTTGTGCACTTCAGCAGGTGCAACAGGATTTCCCACATTTGCAAACTTGGCCCAAACAACCCAGCAAAGCAGAATTTAGCCTTGGCAAATGAAAACTGATTAACCCCCAGGCTTGGAGCATACCAAGAATGAAAAGAGGTACTGGCACAAAAACCAAGGCTACTTTTCAAAGAATGTATGCAAGACATGGTTTGGGGATTTTTTTCCATCTCTTCATTCTGTCCAGTATGTAAAGTAGCTGGTTTGTTACTCTAACCCCCTACAAATGATTGTCAGTAATAATTCTGTAAAACTGTGAATCAACTCTGCATGACTTTGTGCAAATAGACTGAGTAATTTCTTTGTTCTTTTCTTCTTACTTTGTAATTGGAGTCTGTAAAAGCCCAAAGGTTTGGTCTTGTGGAAAGCATGATTCATTTATTGGTGTCTGTGCCGACTAGTTATCTTTCAGTAATTCCAGAGTGCTGCTACAAGCCAAGAGTGATTCATACATGGCTAAGTGCACAAACAAATGGGGTCATGGCCATCTGCAGAAACTTTTCTAATCTATTTATGGTATCGGAGAAAGAAGTGGGTGTATTAAGGATGATGGAATAGGTGTCAATTACATTAGTGACTGTAACCGGTTAAGTAACGCTAACCATTACTCAAAACCACATCTGCTCCTTGCTAAAGATCACAACAGCAGGTCCTGTTTAAATGTTAACGTAGCTCTGATAGCAGAGATGGATTGAGTGTCTAGCCTGCCTCCCCAGGAGCTCTCCATCCTCACAGCTCTTCTGCCTTCCTTGAGATTTAAACAGGAATCAGGAGCTTGCGCTGGGTGTATTTCTAGTGGCAAAGTCCGTCTCTTTGCTGTTGCAGACCTTTGCATTATAGGCTTTGTACACAGAATTTTGCCTGATATTTGACTTGTATTGATGATCAGGGTAGGATTTGTTATTGGCACACCAAGCAGAATGGCTGGGCAACATCTTAGAGTGGTGGCCAGGTGGTCAGTTTTCCTCCCAAATGCATCTTCAGTGGTTTAAAATCTCGAGGGAAGATGACCAGCATCTTAAAAGGTGACCTTCTTCTACTTCCATCCCTTTTCACCAATTGTGAGAATAAATTCTGCGTTTGTAACTCCCACAACAAAACAGCCCCGGCTGCAGCTGTTCAGGTTGCTCTGTTCAGGTTTTGGGCTTTTGCTTTGAGGGAGGCTGTTTGTTCCTGCCCTGCTCAGGAGTGGAGGAGCCAGCCCCAGGGCTGGAGTTGATTTTGAGGAGGAGGAGGGAGTTTGAGACCAGCCATAGGAAAGAGCAAGGCAAGAAGCACTCTGGAGACCTATGGATGAGGGTTCCTGGTGGGCTCACCCTGGACCTGTGACTGCCAGAGCCTGCCTGCTCTTCAGCCTTGCACACTGCAGCTGTTTATGCACCTGACATATGTGTATCCAACCAAATCTTGCACTTGCAGAGCGTGGAGTGGTCTCACAGTGTCTTAGAAACATCCCATGTCTGCAGGATGGATGAGTGTGACTCCAGAGGCTCAGGTGGACCAGCACGATGAGGTTTGGAAGTGACCATGGTCCCATCTCCCTGAGCCCTGGGAGACCTGTGCAGTCACTGCTCAGTTTCATTTCAGAGGCCTTGGTGAGAACACAGAGCTCACGGACTCCAATTTCTGTAAATTGAATTTAAGCATCAGCATTGGCCAAAATTACGGAAGAGTTTGGCATCACATCCCTGTTGTCCTTTCAGTGATGTTTTGAGCAGTGTGTTCTGCTGCACCCTCGCTGCACGTGCTCCCACAGAGGGAGACAGGCCCTGGCTGACACCCTGAGTCCTCTGTGGAGGGGGAAGTGACCCAGACTTTTGCCCAAAGGACTGATGAGCCTCTCCTGATGTCTGAACAGCTTTCTTCTTCTGCCCTTGCTTTACTTAAGTCAACAGATTGTGTAAGCCACATGCTAGATTTACCTGCAGGGCAAGTGGGAAAGAAGCAGTGCCATTTGGATGAATTCCCAAGAGACATCTAACCGCTGAGCATTCAGACTCACATTTCCAGCCCTGAGTCCTACAGCAGTCCTGAATCTGCTCGTAGCCTCTTCCATCCATGGCTCTGGCTGCCGAGGACGAGTCCCAGGGAATTTGCCGGCTGTGGCCGCTGCTGGCGACTCCCCTGCGGGCTGAGCTCTGTGCTGAGCAAGCTTGGAAATTCTCCCCTTTAGTGGTTTCTGTTTAATGTTATGATTAATGTTGTTATTTCTTATAGAAACAAAAGATCCCCCCAAAGCAGAGCTGAGCCCCGCGCCTCCCACACCCTCCTGTGCTGTTTCCCACAGCGCTGAGGGTGCCGGCTGACTCGGGAGCCACGGGGTGAAACCCACAGCTCAGCAGCTGAAATGACCCGGGGTTGGGCTTGTCCTTGGTGCCCGCTCCAGGCCTGAAACCAGGCTGGATTTCCTTGTGCTCTTCACAGGTATTTGTGCAATGGGGCCTCAAGAGTCAGAGAGTGTCGGTGTCTCCTGCGCTGGCTCGGGCTGCAAGGGCTCGGCTTCACTGAGGGCACATGTCTCTGCTGCTTTCCTGGAGGAACAAGTCCTGCTCTTTCTGTGTTATTTTCGTTATTTCCATCATTATTCCACCTCACCAAGGGTGGTCTCTTGGCTTCAATACCTCAGAATAGCACAGAGAGATTGGGCTGTTTAGCACTGAGCTCTGAAAGTACCTTGTCCTGCTAGGTGCTGTCTTTAGGACATCGATAAAACAACATGATTGATGGACACCTGCTTCACACAATTCAGAGGAAAATTATCTCAAATTGCAATTATTTCCCATGTAATAAGCAGGAATCTCATCTATATTGTTGCACTTGCATTACTCTAATGGGACTTTGCTTGAATGGGAAGATGTGTTTTCGAGTTCAGTGTGTCCCTCTCCGACTGCTCAGCCACACACAAGGTGTGTAACACTTAATGATACTGATCACTGGTGTGTAATGCAATCAGTGTTTATGTTTCTCTAGTGTGACTTATTTGTAGCAGTATATACACACTGCATCTTTCCCAGCTCTTTCTGGGAATGGTGGTGGTGGCTGTCCTGTCAGCTGATGTGCCAGAAAAGGGCTCAGGAACAAGGAGAGGGGGCAGAGGTCTCTGAGGAGGGTCCTGTGCGAGGTGCAGAACAAACTACAGGGTTGCAAACACATTCTATCCTGCTGATAGCTTTTAATCCTCATTGTTCTCATGGGTTTTCTTGATAAACACACTTCACAACCTCCACTGAGTTGCCATCCAGGCCTGAATTGTAAGGAACAATAAACATAATGGACAGACTCAATTTAATAGATTCGCTATGAGCTTTTTATTAGTGCAGCTTTTTGAAAAAGAAGGAAAAAGAGATGACTGCATTTATTTACCTGAAGTGCAGAAAGCAGCTCTTTTAGATCCAAGGGGAGCATGCCCAGGTGCTCAGTTCAGCTGGTGGTGGTGCAGGGAGGGAAGGATCCATCCTGCTGTGTAGCCTGCGGAGCGCTGCCCGGCCTCGTGCGGGTTAACAGTGCGTGCAGATGTTCAGGAATTCCTCTTTTGACTTGACCGTGGGGTTTTGCTGCTCTTCAGAGCACAAGTGCACTCCAGTCACAGCAGGTTCATGGGTTTGGAGATGCCTTTCATCCTCTCCTGTTCTTGCTGCGTGCCCGGGAAGGGATCACGCCGTATCTTGCAGCCATGTGTCTTCCTTGGTTGCGTTTCTAGAGATTTGCAGACCCACATAAAGCATCTATTAAATTAAGCAAAATGGCCTTTAGAAAGCTACATTTCGAGTGGAAGAAATGCTTTATGTAACGTAGGGGTATGTGAGGGGACCTAAATACAAGCTTAAATTGGCTGTTACGAAAATAGGTATAATTGGGTTTTTTGCACAGTGATTTTACGGCTTCTGAGTTTAATGTCCTGATGAAATCCTTCGTCCAGTCCACGTGCACTGAGGAGATGGGGGTTGAGGAGCCCGAGTAATGGGACTTGTTCTAGGAACAGCCTTGCCCTTGATTGCAAAACTGGACATACCTGTCATTTGCTGAGGCTCTGCTCTGTCTGAGAGGTGTCTGGAGCCGTGGTTCCCTCTTGCCTGTGTTTGCCCTTCGGTCTCTCCCCGGTGTCAGGGGAAGGGGCGTCTCTGACTGTGGCTGTAACTACTTGCAGGTGAAAAATGCAGCTGTACCCTCCTAACTGGGCACATGCCAAGAGCTGCAGCTTTGTTTTCCAGCCAGATCAATGCAGTTCGTTGAAGTCGTTGGGTAATTTAGTGGCGGGAGGCACTTCTGTGGGCTCGGTGTGAGAGCGACTGCTGCACTTCCCCCCTGGGGAAGGCCGGGAAGGGTTTCCCTCTGAACCCAGGCTTCCCTGGCTGCATCCAGACACAGGTGATGCTGTGGGGTCGTTGTCCAGCCATGCTGGGATAGGGAGCCTCAGGAAGTGGAGGATGTCACATTTTGACCTTGCATCCTCATATTAATCTCAATGGTTTTTCCTGTTATAATATTTAAAGCCTTTCTGTTCTTCTGTCTGGAGAGACAGAGCGTTGGCTGTCTTGGGTAAAGATTGACACATCCTCTTTTGGAAAGCTCATCCCAAAGCAGGTTTTCTTCATAGAAATCACAGCACCTTTGAATCCCATTGGCAGGAATTGCAAGAATAATTTTTTTATTTGGTGTATCTTCAACCAGTTAGACCTTAGAGCTGGTTTCCTTTCTAGCTTAGGCCTTAGAACTGGTTTCCTTTCTAGCTTACTAAAGGTCTTGCAAGGATGAAAAAAATCTGTTGCTTTCCTTGGAGTCTCTTAGCCAATGCATGGGAGAAAAGCCTGGCACTGTGAGACAGGGTGGAAAAAGCTGAGATAGTATTTGCTGTTTCTTTGAAACTATCCCTTTTTAATTGTCTAAACAGCATTTCAAAGAAAATCTCTGCTCTTCTCTATCTTCTCCCAGCATTATAATTCTATATAATCACTTTTCTTTCTCTAAAAGAATAGAGCGTGATTTATTTTTTTTTGCAGAAGGAAGAAGGGATAAATTCCAGATGTTGCTGGGATACACTTTTTGCCTCTGTTTAGTGTTCAGTGGCTTTCAGTAAATACACTGCAAGAGGTGGGGCTGGTGTTTTTATTCCAGGGTAAATCATCTACAACAAATCCCATCTGTGACGAGGGGGGGAGCATATTTTGGGTGTGACCTGGTGGGGTTGGAGCTGATCCTGCCTTTCCTGCCGTGCAGACAGGCAGCAGAGACTGAGGCTGGCCCAGGTGCTCCTCTGGGGTCTTTGCCTTTGGTCACTCGTGGTCTCCACCCTGCGCTTCCCACCTCCTGGCCAAGCTCTGTGGGTGCAGGGGTCGGATCCCTGGTGTGGAAATGGCCACTTCTGCTCTCAGCTGGCACAGGGCTTTTTTGGGAGCATCCCTGCTCTGCAGGCAGCCCTAGGTGGGTGAGGGCTCTCACCCACTGTGCTGTCCCGCGTGGGATGCCCAGCAAAGAGCATCCCTGTGCTCTGCAGCAGTGTGGAGCTGGATGCAGGAGCTGGGCTCTGCAGATGGGCAGCCCTTTTCCCTCCCCCCACAGCACAGACTTGCCTTTTCAGTGCAGGCCATGCTTGTCTGTGCTTTGCAGCCTTGCAGGCTAAACCAGCAGTGATTTTCCAGCGCGTGTTGCACAGAGGCGTTGTGGGACCAACACGGCAGCTCCGTTCCCTGCTTCGTGTTTTCACCTGTTTAGGCGAAGTACATCCCTGTTTTGTTGGCAGCCCGTTGGGTTGCACAAACAGTGTAAGACAAAACCACGAGCAGGTGTTGGTCCAGCCAGGGTAATTACTGGTTCCTCGCTGCTGCTGGTAGGCAGAGAGCCTGAGCCACCCTTCCCATGGAGCCGTCTGGCAGCACTGCGGCTGCAGAAGGGCTCCGGGCACGGCTCAGCCACTCCCTGGATCTCTTCCCTGCTGCCGATTGCATAAAAAAAGTTATGCATATAAGGAGGGAGGGAGGAGAGCTGGAGGTGGCTCTGGTCAGGTTTAAAGCACCGACTTGATGTGCCAACTCTCATTTGCATTTAAAAAGTTGGCGAATGCATGGCTGAACCTAAAGGGCAGATGTGAGGATGGGAGAGGCAGGCACGCTCAGAGAGAGGGGAGCAGCAGCATCCCAAAATCCTGCCTGACTTCAGAGGGTTCAGGCTGGCTTCTCCCACACATCCCAGACCATCACCAAACATGTTGGATGAGACAGATGCGAGGGACAACGTGCCCATGTGCACATGGGGTGTCACACTACATTGCCTGGGCTGTGGAGCAGGGAGGGGAGAGACATTGCTTTCTACCCTTTTGGAAATTCAGCCAGAGAAAAGCTGGTCCTGATCCAGCCAGCTGCATGCACAGGGTCTCTTTTTCCTAACCTTTGAATTTCCTTTGGACTCCCACCCTTTTGGGTCTCCCAAGCTGTTCTGGCATCCACTTTTTCTCAGACTCTACATTTTACTTTTGGGACTCCCACCCTTTTTGGCCTCCAGTCTTCTTTTGGCCTTTCACTCCTTTCCAGCCTCCCACCCCTTTTCAGGCACTGTGCAGTGAGCTGGCTGAGCAGGAGGAGAAGGAGGAGGTCCAAGCTTGTTGCCACACGTCGGTGTTTGGCTGGGCAGAATTCCTTTCCCTCCTTTGCTGTCGCGCTCGGTGCGGTGCCCGTTCCAGCGGGGTGCTGCTGGTGCACAGGGGCCTGGAGGCTCTCAGCTGCCCATGTGCATTGAGGTGACACCTCGTGTTTGCAGGGTCCCTTTTGAACACCTGCATGTGAAGCATCTAAATCAGCCTGACTTCCCATCAGGGAGCCGAGCCTGGGACCCCTCGTTATTTACTGCTGCAGTAATTTACAGCGACTCTCTGATCCTTAATCTTTTCCTGGGGTGAAAAAGTTGCTTATCTCTGTCCTCCCAGGTGCACGGAAAGTAACTTTTTAAAGCTTTATTTGGGAGCAGTGATGTGGTGATATAATCCCTTGAACCTCCCAGCCTGCTTTCCTGCAGCTCTGGGAGCGGTGTGTCTGTGGCCCCAGCCTGGTGTGTCTGGCAGCAACAGCCTCCCTTGCTCTCAGGTTAAAGGCCACTTTTATAGGCCAGTAGGACTCCTTCAGATCAGACTGTAGTAATTAGTACCAATTAACCATTATCAGTGACAGACAGTTCTTACGGGCTTCATAAAAGAGTCCTGTGCACACGTGTTTCTCTGGTGAACCTCCTGCGGGATGCAGAGCTCTCACCCAGTGTCTCAGCTTGTCAGGCACTGGGGAGGATCCATGTCCTGTAATGTCCTCAGTGTTGCAGGTAGTTACACACCGATGGGCAAGAGAGAAGTCATGAGTTGTCTTGAGTGCAAACTTTTTGCTGCTTTGTTCTCCTCACTCGAAAATGCATCTACTGGGCTTTGCTCCTGGGCTGTTGTGCAAGAATTTGCCGTGGCTCTTCCTCTTCATCACCCCACAGCTGCTGCCCCCACTCTGGGGATGGGGTATCAGGAGACCCTGAGCTTTCACCAGGCTCAGCAGCACGTGGGGCTCAGCTCTGTGTGTTTGCAGAGGAGACAGAATGTGACAAAGAGCACAGCAGTGCCTTGGGGTGCTGCCCGGGGCCATGGACAGGCAGTCTGGCACTCTTGGATGTGGCCGGGAGGTCTCTGGGGAGGGCTGAGTGAGCCCCAAAACTTCACAAACCTCTGTAAGGCTTTGGCATTGCCATCAGGCAAGATCAGGAGAGTGATCCTGGGGAGGCCCATCCAGGGGGGAGAGAAAAGGAACCTTGTGCAGCAATGTCTGGTGTGGGAAAAGCACGTGGGCTCATTAACCAGGAGTGGTGGCACCTTTGGTACTGCTGGCCCTGTGGGAGCAGGAGTGAGCCTTGGCTGGCCACGGGGGAGCTGTGCCAGGATGAGTCCCCAGGAGGGGAGCTGGGGTGTGTGTGCAGCCGCTCGGAGGTGGCTCCCATCACTGACGGATCCTTTCTGTTTTTCTTTCAAATGTCTCCAGGCACTGAATGTTTAGGTCGCACCTTTCCAGGTAAACTGGGTAAGTGAAGTATTTCAAGAGTTGCCAAGATCTAATTACGAAGGCTGATTGCATGATTGCAGCTGCTGTACCATAAACAGCCCGGTTACTGCTCCACGGAACGGGTGGGACGTTGCCTGGCCCCCAGAGCAGCAGGTACCTGCTCTTCTGGTGCACAGGGGGATGCAGTGGTGTCTTCAGAGGCTGGCTGTGCAAACCTGCTATTTTTTGTCTATCCATATCTGGCTGCACTTTGATAATCCTGGATGGGATTTTTTTCCTTCTGCTGTTCAGTGTAGAAACAGCTCCAAAAGCTGAATGTCTTTTTAAGCATCAGTACTCTTCCATTTGCTGTTACTCTGGCAAACTGATGAGCAGCATTACACTGGGGAAAGAGAGTTTCACTCTATTTTATGAAAGTAGTTGACATCCTGAACTTTTTTAAGTCATGGGATATAGGGTTTCTGTTGAGTGTGGCCAGAGCTGCCCATGTTCAGCACAGACAAAACCAGGTGTTGGGAGCCCTGTTGAATGAGGCTCCTGAATTTGAGCTGAACCTATTTGCAAAAGGGCCTTTGCTGTTTTAAAAAGACATTGTCATAACATTAATGGGTTTATCTCTCAGTTTAGAATCAAGTTTATGACAGTACTTCAAAAGTAAGGGCTCTTTGCTCAAATGTGACGTTCCAAGCCTGCTGGGGAAGAACCAGCTAAATAAAATGTTAACAAGTGGTGAATAAATGATTTTAATAAATGGCAAATCAATTGCTATAGAGCCTGGGAAGTCAATAGATCTTATGACCTTGGCTTATAATCACACTCAGATCCTTAACATGCTTATAATGCCTACAAATCATTCATTAGGCTTTTATCAAGCATCAATTAGTGAAAGTCATAATCTAAAACAAGACAAAAAAAGAATTATTTCAGTTGCTTTATTTCAAGCCTGATGGCACAATTTGGTTGGACAGCAGGATAGTCCTTGTTTATGCAAAAAAGCTGTAAGACACCACTGGTCCCCCGGCAGCGTTGTCGTGGTGCAGACACCAGGCAGGGGGACTGCTGAGCCCGAGGCTGGGATCAGCCCTGGAGCTGGGACATCCACACCAGGCCGTAGGGAAACTGTCCTGCAGCAGTCAGTGGTTTATTTGCATTTATTTTATATTGATGCCTGAAGATTCCAGCAGATGAGGCGGGCAGAGGGAGCCCTGGTGACACCGTGCTCTGAGCAGCTGCTCAGGGCGTTTTCACTCCAGCAAGAGGTGTTTGTCTGTGGCTCGGCTCTTGTAAAACTCACACTCGTTTTCTTGTCCTGTGACTTGGGAAAGCCTGTGAGCAGGGATGTGTTCTAGCTGTGCTGCTCTTCCTGCTTTCCCTGGCCTTCCCATTTTGTGTGTGTGTGTTTGTGCCTCGGGGAGGGAGGCAGAGATGCAAGTGAAAACATGCGGTTTTCTTAGAATATAAATAACAGAAAATTAAGTATAATTTTTGTTTGTTGTAGAGTCATTCCCTGCAGTCTCCAGTTGTTTGCTCCTTTGCTGCACTCTTGTATTCTTTGGGTTTTTTTCATCTTACCAGATGGATACTATTTGGAGTGTGCTGCAGGACACTTTAGTGATCTTGCTGCGGGGTTAATTGTGCGCCCAGCGAAGAGCTGCGCTTGCAGACATCAGTGCATGCCCGGGCTTCTGAAAGCCCGGCCTGCCAGACGGGGCTGCCTCTATCAGACGGCTTTTTGCCTCGCCTTTGTTGTCTGGGTCCTTGTCTGCAGCTCCAGCCGGGGCCGGCATTCCCAGACACCGCCACCTCCGCCACCGCGTCCTCCCGCAGCGTCCTGGTGCTGCCTGCAGAGCCACGGCCCCGGGGAGAGGTGCCCGTGCCCACCCCAGAGGGATGCCCATTCCCATCCCAGAGAGATGCCCGTGCCCACCCCAGAGGGATGCCCATTCCCATCCCAGAGAGATGCCCGTGCCCACCCCAGAGGGATGCCCATTCCCATCCCAGAGAGATGCCCGTGCCCACCCCAGAGGGATGCCCATTCCCATCCCAGAGAGATGCCCGTGCCCACCCCAGAGGGATGCCCATTCCCATCCCAGAGAGATGCCCGTGCCCACCCCAGAGGGATGCCCATTCCCATCCCAGAGAGATGCCCGTGCCCACCCCAGAGGGATGCCCATTCCCATCCCAGAGAGATGCCCGTGCCCACCCCAGAGGGATGCCCATTCCCATCCCAGAGAGATGCCCGTGCCCACCCCAGAGGGATGCCCATTCCCATCCCAGAGAGATGCCCGTGCCCACCCCAGAGGGATGCCCATTCCCATCCCAGAGAGATGCCCGTGCCCACCCCAGAGGGATGCCCATTCCCATCCCAGAGAGATGCCCGTGCCCACCCCAGAGGGATGCCCATTCCCATCCCAGAGAGATGCCCGTGCCCACCCCAGAGGGATGCCCATTCCCATCCCAGAGAGATGCCCGTGCCCACCCCAGAGAGATGCCTGTGCCCATCCCAGAGAGATGCCCGTGCCCATCCCACAGAGATGCCCATTCCCATCCCAGAGAGATGCCCATGCCCACCCCAGAGAGGTGCCCATGTCCATCCCACAGAGATGCCCATTCCCACCCCAGAGGGATGCCCGTGCCCATCCCAGAGAGATGCCCATTCCCACCCCAGAGGGATGCCCGTGCCCACCCCAGAGGGATGCCCGTGCCCATCCCAGAGGAATGCCCATGCCCACCCCAGAAAGATGCCTGTGCCCATCCCAGAGGGATGCCCATGCCCATCCCCAGCCACCCGGAATAAACGCTGCACAGGGTGGGTCAAAACACCAACCCTGAGCAGGGAGCAGCACTCGAGGCGGCTCAAGGGAGGTTCAGCTTTCATTGGGCTTTTTTTCTTGGTTTTTTAAGGTATTTCACCATCTCCCTGGTAACTCTGGGTGTCTGTGGCTGGATGTCAGACTCTTGGATTCCTGTAAATGACTTGTGGGTCTCTCCCTTGCCTGCTGAGAGGGAACAGTTTGGCTGAGCCACAGCTTCTGCCCAGAGCTGTGCACTGGGGCATGGTCAGACACCACCGTCCCCCCTCCATGGGGAGGAAAAAAAGAGGTGCTGCAGTTTCTGCTGTATTTTGTGTCAGCTCTCCTGCTTCTCACAGAGGGTGGCTCAGGAATAGGTACAGAGGTGAAATGGCAATTCGTCTGATTTAGGGGGAGGTGCAGTCCTTGAACTCTGTAAAATCAAAGGGCAGGGTGGAGGGTTTGCACAAAACAAAATTCACATAGCTGAACGTGTAAGTACATGAAAATGCATGATTTCTTAGAAGTTTGGGTGAATTCTGTCTGAGAGAAGCTGGGTCATGCTCTGCATTTGCTGCAATGCTCCCCTGTGAAAATGCCAATATGCACCCTTCTTTATTTTATTGTTGTGGGTTTGGGCATTTTGTTATATTAGTCTTAAATGTGTTTGTTTCCATAGCTGCACACTGCTGATAAAATCCCAGTGTGGGATCTCTCAGTCTCCCTGTGCATGTGCACCAAAAATAAATCCCAGGCAGCTGTCAGAAGATGAGCTGCTGCCATGGCAGGTGCCAAGCTGTGAGGAAGTTCTGGCTGGACCCTGCTGGGGCTGCAGGTGTGTGGCATCTCACCCCTGTGCCACCACGCAGTGTCCCCACGCAGTGTCCCGGCTCGCTGCTGCCGCAGTGGTCCCAGGGACCTGCAGCACTTGGGGAAAGAGTTGCTGCAGGAGTGGTGATGTTTTGGAAATGGGGTAGGAAGCAAGAGAGGCAGGGGGAGAAGAAACTCCTTGTCCCTCATCTTCTTGTCACATAGAAGGGTATGGATGGGGTAGGGTGTGCTGGTGAAGGGTTGGCATCAGGTGGCTGCCAGAACAATAAAACTCCTCTCTTGCTCTGAATTCACTGTCTGCACCATCAGCTGTTGATATTTCACCTCTCATCAGAAGGGGGTGAGGGTTTAATGGCTGTTTAAACTATCTCAGCTGTTGGACGTGGCTTTGCTTGGTTTCAGGCTGTACCTCCTGGAGGTGGCAGAGGATGGGGGTTCCTACAGCTGTCTGAGGTGGCAGCTGGCTGTGCCCAGCTCCTGTGTGGAGTGGTGCCACTGATGCCCAGGCTGGCACCACACCAGTGGTTTCACTGTCCAACTGGGCTGGAGCACATCTTCGAGGTGCTTACCTTTCCCTCAGGAACAGTGAGAATGAAGGGTTTTGTTTTGCCCAAAGTTCTGATCTGTGGGTTGGGAGGTTTGCGTGCGGGTCCAGCCCTGCTGTGTGCTGGGTGTGCTCAGGGCAGGGGCTGCTCCTGCTGCCTGCACTGGCATGGTCAGGGCATGGGAGCACCCCAAAACCGTGTTCTGAGGGCGTATAGGGTGTCTGGCCAGGAGAGCTTCCCCTCACTGCTCTGCCAGGGGTGTCCTTAACCCCCCCCAGGATGCTCTCTCTCCTTTAAGGCATCTTTTTAAGTCCTGGGTAATAGTGTTTTCTTTCTGGCAGAGATGAACGAGGGCTTTTAATAGGTCTTTTGTCTTCTCTTCGTGTGGTTCCCTGGCAGTAACCTGCCATTAGCTCCAGCATTTATTTAGGGTATTTGTATTTTTATATGTGGGGACCTCAACGCTGAGAAGCCAAGGGGCTTGTTCAGGGTCACACAAGAAATGTGTGTTAAAGCTGGGGCTTCAGCTTTTCAGAACGTCGAGCTGACCTCTAGGCTTGGCATAGAGGGAACATCTTGGTTTGTCCCCTTTTAACTGAGCCAGACAGGGAAAGCAGAATATAAAAGCTCTGTGGAAGGAAGCATATTTTTTTTTCTCTTTCCTGTTGGCAGTCTGCACGCAGCTGGAATTGCAGGATCAGTGTGTGCGGGAGCGTGAGGACGATACGCGTGAAACACACGGATGCAAAGGGAAACCCAGGGCTGGTAATGGGACGGGCTTCTTCCCCTGCTCTGCTTCCAGCTGTGCTGGGAGTGGGGAGCTGCCCTGGAACCCTGCTGGACCCTGCTGTGGGGAGGAAGGGAGGGGAGGCTGCGTTGCCCCCTGGCTGTGCAGCCCCGCGTTCCGGGGCGATGCTGGGGCTGCCCCGCAGCGCCTCTGTGCCCGCCTTGTCTGAGCAGCCCCAGCGTGCCGGAGCACAATGCTCCCTTCTCTCCCCGTCAGACTGGAGGTCTAGACGCTCTCCCTGCCTTTTGTTGTCGGGGTCACAGGTTAGGGAGCGTTCCCAGCTCCTTTTCCCTCCGCTGCTCAGGGATCCCTCCCCGAACGCAGCGCTCCAGCGGGGCACCCCTCCGGAGGGAGTCACCCCGCTACCCAAAACACACTTGCACTCGAAATGATTGTGGCGGCTCCCAGAAAGAAATGTGCTTTGGAAATGCAGTCGGGATCACCCCCACTGCAGTTCTTGCCGGCACAGATGCTCAGCTGACACCAGCTAAATAGAAACCTTTTAGCCCTTGCCAGGAAGTCTGGAGCAAACTGCCAAAAAGCATCGAGGACCAAGACACAAAACGAAGTCAGGCCTGAGCAAAGTACTTGCAAACGAAGGATGGAACTGATGTGTTCTGTCTCTTAATTTTTGGCACACGGGTTGCTTCAGTCTCGGGGTTTTTTTTTAAAATACAATGGTGGAATTTTAAAGGTTTTCAGCAGATACAAAGCAAGTAAGTCCCCTAGCAACAAAGGGAAGGTTTTTTCCCTTAATGCAGGCTTTTTTATCGTGAAGCATTTTGTGACATTTTCCTTCCCCCTTACAGATAATAGCGGCTTTTAGACACATTTAGAGATGGGACTTGAACCTTTGATGTGCATCTTGTTTTTAGCCCTGCCTCCTGCCCCCCTTGTCAGCCTTGCCCTGGCCAGGAGGTGCCTCTGGGCTGCAGCCCTTTGTCTGGGGCAGGGGGGGTGCAGAGGAGGGTGCAGAGTTCAGTAAAGAAGTTGGGAACAACTTTTTCCTTCTTTTTGGCAAGAAGACATAACAAAAATTGGCAGGTTCCTGCTTTTTATTATTGAATTAAAATCTATTAAATAGTAACAGAGAGCCAAAACCTGAAATTGTTGTTAGGCTCTGCTCTTGGTAAAGTGAAATGCTTCTGAATCTGGCTCAGTGCTGCATTTCATGTGTGTGTGCATGTGTATCGTGTGAAGAATGAGTCCATGTAGCTCAAATAGAGGTTTTAAATAGAAATAACGCTGGCAGCTCTTTCTCCCTGAATCCAAGGCCATTATGTGTCTGGCTCTTGCCAACAGGAATTGCAGAGGAAGTTCATGTGAACTCCATGGCTGATTTGACAGCTGCACAGCCATGGTGGGTTCGAAGCCTGGGTGCTGTTGAGTAGAAGTGGTGATATTTTTTGGTGTTTTCTTCTTTTCAGAGGGTGACAGGGGGCCAAGGGAGCCTGTTTCCCACCCCAGTCCTGGCTACAGAATGCTGGTGAGGGAATGGGTGCACTGGGCAGTGGCAACCCAACTTCTTCCCCAAAGCTTTATCCGTGGTCCTGGATGTTTCCACTCTCAGGGGAATGTCACCAACTTTGCTGCCTGGGGGACATGGGGGGGGACACAGACCATCCCACTGGCAGTGTTGGAGACCACAGAGCCCCCAGAACTGCCCCTCTTGCCCCTGTGGGAATCCATGTGCAGTGTGGGGGGCACAGGGCACCTGTGAGCAGTGGGAACAATTTGGGGTTCATTCCTCTGTGCACCCGAATGCAGCGAGTGGTGCTGCTTGTGTGGGGCATGGGGGGAAATAATGTTAAATTAAACTCTCCATAAGGGAAGAAAAGCATCCAGCCCCATTCTTTACTGCTCATTTTAGTAATTTCTTCCAGATAACCTGCACATCTGTGTCAGTGCAATTAAAGCAGAAATTCTGTCTAATGAACAGTTGTAGCCCTTGGGCTATTGCGGAATGAACAATGAAGTTGGAAACAGTCTTATTAAAATAATAATTAAGAAACAAGGGTTGGGAGACAGAGGGAGGGGCAGATGAGGTGGTGGTGGGATGCTATAGGGCGAGGAGCAGAGAAGAGATGAATTCAGAACCCGGTTCTGAACTTCCAGGGGTGACTCCCACCGTGACCCTCCCCTGTGGAATGGACTGGGTGGTGTGGTTGGAGTCAGGGCTGGGCACAGGGTCATGCCAGGGGCATGTGGTCATTCCATGTCACAACAAAACAGCCTCTCAAGCCAGGCTTGCACTGTGGTGAAGGCACTGGCCTGGGGTGGCTGTGGCCTGCAGGCACTGGCCCCGTCACAGGCAGCGTTTGCCCTCCTGTTCAGCAGATCAGAGATTTTGCCTGTGCATTTTATTCTGAGGTTTTTGGTTCTTCAACAGCTGATAAAGCTCAGAGAAGGAGAATGTTTCTTGTGTTATATCTTGTTTTGCTTTTTCCAGAAAACTGTCCTTTCTCAGTGCAAAAAACAACCCTGCTCACCACATAGTTGCTTTAACTTTCCTTTCTCTTCTGCATTCCTGAGGACAGGGACTGACCAGGCTGAACTGTGTCAGTGATGGGGACTGGGCAGTTTTTCTCATGTGATCTAGTTTATTCTTTCGTTTCTAAGTAAATAAAAACAAAAAATTCCTTTTCAATGTTAACCCTTGGGGTTATGATAGTGTCACTCTACAAGTCATCATTTTATGCCAATAAATCAGTTAAAACTTGGAGCTGGCTTTTTCAAACTTAATACACTCCTATTTAGAAATGCATGTGCTGCAGAAAGCTACTGACATCTCAGATTAATAAAATAAATTTTAAAAAAAGGCAAATGCCATAAAAAAAGAGGCCAGACAAATCCCACTGGAATGATACATTGGAATGATTTTTTTGTGGGATTTATATCTGTGAGCTGTGGGGGTTTTGTGGTTTTTTCCTTTTGAAATGGTTGTGAACCAGAGTGATTACTTATCATTTTCATTTTAACTCCATCTGACAAATCGTTTTAGATGGAGAAAGCAATACTGCATCTTTAAATGGCCACTCTGTCAGCGCATCTTGCAGGGCTTTAAATGCCCTTTGTTATCGCAGTCTAGACAGGACGCAGGCGGAATATTTGATATGTTATAAGGCAGAGATGTGACAAGGTTGAATTAATTTACTGGCTTATTTAAAACTGAATTTCAAAACATTTTTCCTTACAAACTTGTCTTTTTCTCTTTCTATCCTATTTTTTTTTTCTCGAAGTTAGTGCAGTATGTTTCAACTGTTTAGACTGGGAGAGGAGACATTGGCTTACTGCAGCCTGCAGTACTTTAATTGCCCTTTTTATGACTGTCTAGACATCATGCAGATGCATGTTTGTGGTGAGAAGACATTTCCCCCTCTGGTTATACGATAGTCTGAAACCTTTACATTCCCTATCTCCTTACCCCCTCTGCCTTGGAACGCGCACTACTCCCTCCATCCCTGAAAATCACTTTTTCCTTCTGCTTTATTTTTTGAAGGACACTTCAGCCCCCGTTTTTCTGCTCTTTTGGCCACGGTGGTTTGCAGGCGCTCTGCGGGGATGGAGCTGCGAGGAGGGGACGGCTCCGGGCTCTGCCTGCGCTGGGGGTGCCCCGTCCCCGCCGTGGGTGCGGGACCAACACCTCGGCGGGGTTTGAACGGGCGCGGACTTTTAGTTATGCAAATCGGTGCATTAATTAACGCCGTTGCTATAGCTACTGCTTTATTGTTAAATGCAGAGAAAAGGGGACAGGCTGTGTCCATGGATAATCCTCCCGTCGCTGCTCTGCCCCCATCCCGCCCTGCCCAGCGCCCGGTGCGGGGCAGCTGCCGCCCGCATCCCGCATCCCGGCGGGCAGGTGGCGGGGAATGCCGGCCCGGGAGCGGCCCGGACGGGCCAGCCGGGGCTCCGCCGCCTCCCCCCGAGCCCATTGTGGGGGCTGACCCGGGGGTCGGCTCCCTACAGCCTCCCCCGCCCCGTGTGTCTGCGGCTGGGACGGGGGAGAGGCACAATGGGGCGGCGGGAGGGACGCAGATGGAGCGGGATGGGGATGCTCAGGGAGGGGGCAGAGGAGCCCAGGATGGGGATGCTCAAGGAATCCCGAGATGGGGATGTTCAGGGAGGACAGGGGGTCCCCAGCTCCCTTCCTGGCCCCAAAGCCCCTCTGTGCCTGGCTTTTTTTTTGTATGCGCCCTAAAACCTGCACATGCAGAACTCCCCAAGGAAACAGACTTCCCAGCAGATCTGCTGTGGGAGTTAAAACCTTTCTCAGGCTGTTGCTGCAGCTGAGGTGGAAGTAAATTTATTACCTTTAATTTTGTCAGATTTGGGGCGGTTGTACTCACCTCCCCCATCCACTCTGGTGTGTATATATATATGTGTATAAATATAATTTTTTTTCACATCTCTGTGAGAGTGTGCACATGCATTCTCTCCCATCTGGTGGTAGCGACCAGTTCAGACCAGTCCAAGAACTGAACTTGAATCCTGCAGTGACCAGACGCAGTGTGCCTGTCTGAGCATTTGCATGCATTTTGCATATTTTTTCCCTGCGATGCATAATTTTGTCTGTAATTTAAGACTGTCCTTGTTCCGTGGGAGTAACTTACCTTGCGAAAGGTCACTCCTCTGGTGAGCAGGAGCTGCAGAGGGGCACAGACCATAGCAGTGCTTGGGAAGGGACAGAGCAGGGAGCGCTTCCCGTTTTTTGGCCCTGGAGCGCGCTGAGGAAATCCGGTGGCAGTTCCAGCCCTGCCGTGACCTGTGTGGCTTTGGCCAGCTTGCTCAATCGGGGTTTCAACACCCGTCTGCAGCCAGGGCAGCCCCTGTGGCACTGCTGCCCGGGGCTGCGTGTCCCGGGGTCCCCGGGGGAGCTGCAGCCTCAGGACGGGGGCACAGCGGGGTCCCGGCCCCGTTCCCCGTGCCAGGGGCTCCTTGGGACTGTGCTGCTTGGTAAGTGATGCAGTGTTGGGGAGCTGTGCTGGTACAGAGGAGAAATGCTGCAGGAGCACGGGTTCCCCAGCCACAGTTCAGGGTGTTTGGTGGCTTTTCTGCACCTCAGTCGTGTCCCTGAGCCGGGTGCTGAGTGTGAGTCCGTGGGTGTTGTGCTTGTGGCGGGGAGGCACAGGCACTGCCACTGTCCCTGTGTCTCACTCGGGGTGCCCCTGCTCGAGCAGTGGTCCCACAGGACTTGCTGGGCACCGTGACAGGGATTGGGTGCTGGCACTGGGGCACCTGAGCCACCCTGAGCTCGGACAGGGTCACGGCTAAGCACGCTGGGAATCATCCAACAGCTGGTTTTCCCAAGAATAAGTGAAAATGGAAACTTTCTAGGGGACATCCAGGGTGGAGTGAGCCCTGGTAAAACCCGGTGTATACAGCATTTGTTCAGCTGGGAGAGGCTGTGGTGGATGCTGGTGACATCCATAAACCCCCATCTCCCCAGCAGCCACCTCCAGTGGCTGTCGTGTGGTGGGGTGTCCCAGCCGGAGCGGGAGCGCCGGTGCCACGTCCCTGCCTGGCTGCTGCCTGCCCTTCTGTGTGCACACAAACACAGCTCCTCGTGACCTCCACAATTCAAGTCGCCTTGTTTTGATGGGCTGGGTGACAAATGAATGCCACATTCCCTGGTGTCTGTGCAGCAGCAGGAGGAGGGAGCAGGCTCTGGGCTGCCGGGAGCCGCGGTGCAGGTGGATGCAGCTGATGGAGGCTGCAGGTGCCCCATCAGCATGAGGCAGCTCCCTTGCAGCAGGAGACAGGGCTCAGGGGAAGCTGGAATCAAAGCCCAATCCCTGTCATTGCTGTTAGCTTTCTGGAGAGGGGGCAAAGCCTTCCCTGGATGGAGCACTTGCTCTCCTTGGAGCGTCCGCGTCTGGCAATTTGTCTGTCGAAACAGATGTGGGCAGCGACAAACATCTATTTCTATAACTAGAAACAAATTTGGTAATTGCCTCTTTCAACAGGACTTGCTCAAGCAGGAAATGAAATTCCTAAATGGCAGTTAGCAAAAGTATTTATAGCTAAGTTCATAAATGAGATGTGCTTTCCTTTGTCATGAATTTCTGCTGGGTGGAAGGAAAGAAAAAGCCCTACAGTAGCAAGCCACATATTGATCAGGAGTGTTTCCAGGGTAAATACTTATTTATTAATGTGTTTATTTTTACTGGCTGTTAGAAATACCCCTGACAAACAAAACCTGTTTGGTCTTTCAGGGTCAGCTGGTAGGGTTTGATCTGGATATTGCGTGCTGTGTTTTCCATACTCATTATTTGGTAGATTTTTTTTTTTCTGGTTCAGGCTGTTTATGATTGCAGATGGTAAACTCTTGTTCCTATGTCCCCCTGGATGCTCATGTTCAAAGGTGTGGGTGATGTTCTGCCCTCACCCCTGCCCAGACATCATCCAGGCCTGATGCCATTGTGCTTCCACTCGGGAAGCAGGAGATACTCTGGATGTTCTCAGCTTGGTGGGGGCCATGAGCCTTGCTCAACATTTTCTAGTGAGAAGCAAATTTACCTGTCTTTTAAGTGCAAAATCAAAACGACTTTATTCTTTTAATCCAGTTTAGCTGTTCTCACCCTTGGGAGTAACTTCAAAAGCCGTGGACTCCTTCCAGTCATCTCGGTAGGCTGGGATCAGCCTTACTGTGCTTGAAATACCTTGTCTCAAAATGCTGGAATAGGAGAGGTGAGAGAAATAGGCATAGAAATGAGAGAAGGGGTTTGGCATATGCAAGATTTTAGAGAATCTGAGTGTCCTAAAGAACCTTGTTAATTCTCACTGCTCTGAGGGAGCTGTTTCATGTCTTCAGGAGTTTCTCTAAACAAGTCTCCCGTTGACAGGTCTCTGTTTGGAGCCGGGAAGTGTCCTGGCTGACAGACCCCAGCTCCCACGTTTGCCATTTACTGTGTAAAAGCTGAGTTCTGCCGTGCTGATCCTGCCTTTCTGGCCCTTGAATGCATTTCCCACTCCCCACAGCTGCCACCAAGCCGTGTGAGCTTGGGAAGGTCACCCTCTGAACACAGGCCCAGTGCTGTGACCAGGACAGTTGCTGTGTTTTAAGGACTAAAATATTTTCTGAGGCCCAACCAGTCTGATATTTCTGTGACTATTAAGCATGAAATGGGGCTGTTTCCTTTAAAACAAACAAAAATGGGGGTTGGGAGATGAGCCCATCATTTGCCAGTGACTCAGAGGATGTGATGCTTGATTACCTGGGGTGACAGATGAAGAAAATGAACCATGTTAAACACAGTTATGGCCCAAGGGTTGGCACTATGAACAGGACTTCTCAGGGGCCTATCGCCTGTTTTCCAGCAATGATTTTTCTCAGCTAGCTCCTTTTCTGAGTCCCACTTGCCTCCCTGCCCTCCTGCCCTGTCTCAGCCTGTCATCACTGGCTCACACGGCATCATTTCTGCTCGCTGCAACAGAATTGACTGTGCTGAATCTGGAAATGCAGTTTAGCTGTTAACTGTACTGATGATGCATGAAGCAGGCCCAAAATGAGCTCTTCCCAGCTGTCCTGCCCGTTGTCACAGGCCTGATCCTGGTCCCTTTGATGCCTCGGTGTTGCTGCAGCTTCAAGGTGCTGCCAGTCAGTGCCAGCAGCAGCAATATCAATATTGAGATCATATTCTGTATCTATCTGCAGTACTTCCCCTGCTGTCTTGTAAACAAATGCAGTTGTTGACAATCTGATGGGCCCTTTGTATCTGGTTTTATGGAGGTATTAGAAGATAAATGTAGCAGATGCTAATACAAAAATAGTGCAGTAATGACTTCACCTGCTCTGATTGTTTCTAAGATGACCTAGCAGACAAGGGGCAGAGGGTGAGTAATCTGCCATCTGAAGTTCTTTGTTCTTTCATCTCTTCTTTGCTGTCCACAGCCTCTGAGAGGGAGAACACTGGTCTCTTTAACAAGTGGAACTCAGCATCTGGTGGATGAAATGGACTCTAAACCAGGAGCAGCATTCGGTGCTGCACCCCTCTGTCAGCCTTTGGATTCCAGCTGTTGCCTGGAGCTGTTTTGGTTCTTGCTTAAATTAGAGCAGTTCAAATGTAATATTTAGCATAATGGGCACGTCCCTTTTCCAAGCAGGGCTGGGGAGGATGTGCCAGGGCAGAGCTGCTTGCACTGGGCGCTGTGGCTGCTGTGCCAGGGTGTTTTCCTTCATGCTGGATGTATGAACAGGGCAGAGTGAGGGGCCATGGTCCCACACTGACCCTGCTGCCTCTCCAGTGGGATGCAGCAGAGCCTGAGCCCCTGCAGCTGCTCACCAAGGAGTTGGGAGTTTATTCCCTACCCTACTAAATCATAGCTTGGAAGGGTTACTACATTCAGATGGCTCTTCTCAAATTCACATTCTTTAACCTTGAGTAGAAAAAATGAGGTCCCATCTTTGGATATACTGCTCAACCCACATCCTTTTACAGTGGCTTTGATGAGCATCTGGCATAACAACTGCACCTCAGCTGAACTCAGTTCTTAACCTGAGCTTAACCCTCAGGTCCTTCCAGGGAGCCACATGCTGCTCCAGAGTGTGCCCAGATTTTGCTGTAGCATCTATCCCCTGCTCTGCAAAAGTAGTCTTGCAGCTGGCAGGCAAAAATGCAACCTCTTGGGGCAGGAGGGGCTCTAAACTGAGCACGAGGACTGGACAGACCTCAGGCCAGCTCTGTAGAGTTCACTTTGGTCCAGGCCTGCTGCAGACCAATTCAGTAATTCAGCACTGGCCTTTTTAGTTCTTTGCTTCAAAAGCCAGCGTGTTGGTTTGTGTAAGGAGGGACGGGGTGTCCTCAGCTTTCATTTTCCAGCAGTGATTTGAACTTGTGTTGTGCCCTAATTATTGGGGCGTGCAAGGTAGCGGTAGGCGCTCAGCTGTCCGTGGCAAGGCCTGTCCTTGTGTGTCTCCTTGGTTTTGAGGGTGCCTCTGGGCACCACTGGAGCTGTGGTGCTCTGAAATGTCAGTGAAGACTGGGGAGGAGAGTGGGCCGGGCTGTCAAGTATCTGACAGAATGGATACGAGCATCTCCTCCTCCTCTGCAGCCTGCTGGTGCCTAAACCCTTGCCCTTGCTGCTGCCTTCAGCCTGAGATGTGGGTGCTGAGAATGGCTGAAAGTCAGACCCATCACTTTAGTTTAGGGCAGTGTCTCTGCCTACCCACTGGCAATCAGTTCCGTGCGAAGGCCAGCCCAGGTCTGTTGGAGAAAATGCTGGGTCATGTCCTCTGTCTGCCTCTCCAAGCCCCTGGGTGGGTGAAGGAGCAGGCAGGGACCTCTGCACCAGTGGCTGAGCAGGATGCTTGCTAAAGGGTGCTAATGAAGGAAACCAAGCCTTGGGAGCTGATAGACACCTGCTGATGCTGGGAGAAGGGGACCTGGGTCCCTATTCCAAAACTTGTTTTCCATTTGCTTTTTGAGGAGCTGCACAAGTGTGCCAAGAACTCTAAGTTAACTGGTCTGAAACCGTTCTTGGCTGAAATCCTTGAGCATCCCTGCTAAGTGTCCCACAAAAAATGTAAGTGCACAATTTGGGGAATCATGGGCAAGGAAAAAGTGTGCATGGAGCTCTTCAGCTCCAAGCTTCATTATTGCCAGTACCAGCCTGATTTGGACTTCCATTTCTTCCCACCACCTTCCTGTTTCTTTTGTGTAGCCTCACCTGCACAGACACGTGTTGAAAAGTAGCTGTACCTTTATTTATGTCTTTTACATGCTTTTTTATGTAACTGAAACCCTGCCACCGAGGGCTACAAGGAGCCTCTTCAAACAGAAGATGCCCAAGGGTGGGCGTGGATGAAAAGATGAGAAAATTGAGAGGAGAGGGAGCTGCAGTCAGGACTGTGCACATCTCTCCCGCGTCTTGCTCTGAGTCACACAGCCAGGGCAGCTCTGTGGATATTGGAGGTGTTAATGGAAAATCTGGGATGAAAGTGCTCGCTGCAGATTTGTGAACACTTTTCATTAATTCATCCAGTTAATTTTGCCATATCTAGAAAAATTCCATGTGTGTGTAGAAACCTTCCTTTCCAGGGTGTGTGTGGGGGTGCATGGGGAATGGAGCACTGCAGAACTTACCCTAAATCCCCAAGGATTATGGCAGAAGCCAGGACATGTGGTGTGACATTACAGTGCCACCGTATTTAGCTGGCAGTAGGCAGCAATTCATTTGCACATTTTAGAAGCTTCAAGACTGGCCATGGCCTGACTGTCCTGGTCCCAGGGGCTGTGCTGCTGCCCCGGTGCTGCTGTGGGATGGTCCCCACCGAGGTGCCCCACTCCGTGGCCCTGCAGCTCTGGGCTGGCATCTGTTGAGTCACGGTGCTGAGTCACCCACATGAACCAGGCTCCCAAAATAACCAACCACAGAGCAGCCAGGAGCCCAAAGTGCTGCTGCACAGTCAGGGTGAGGGCTCTGGGGTGGGCAGTGAGACCCTTCCCTCAGCTTGGCTTTGTCCAAGCATCCCCTGGCTCCGTGCACAGGTATCCTGCTGCTGCCCTGCAGGACACAAGTGTTGCCCAAGGGGGGTTGCTGGCAGAGGGCTCCCTGGCTGTGCCCTGGGTTCCCTGGTCATGCCCATTCATTTGTGCCCAGTAATTGTGCCCTGCTGCTGGTGAGACCTCCAGCTCTGTGCCTGCACTGGGGGCTGTGCTCCTGCAGCCCCAGGAGGGACTGAGTTCCTCAGTGAAGCCGAGTGAGAGCTGGATCTCATTCCTGTTTTTAGTCTCCCTGACTCTTAGTCCCTTGCTTTTGGATTTTTCTGCTGCTCAGATTCACATCAGTTTCTAGATGAGGGGAAAACTTTAGTTTCGAATCCTCTTCTTGCCTTTTCTGTGAGCTGTACTATTGCAGATGTTGGAAGTTTCCCTGTGGCAGCAGGGCTGTGCCCAAGGCCTGCAGAAGGCTCTGCCTGCCTCTCTTCCCAGCTCTCCTCCCTGTCAGGCACATGGAGCAACCCCAAAACACAGGTTTAGCTGTATTTTCCCAAAGAATGCTAATAAAGGCAATGATAATGGGGCTCTGACGCTGAGGGACTGTCTCAGGAGCATCCAGAAGCTGCGTATCCCATCCATCTTGGGTAAAAATTAATTGTTGGCTCATTAACCTTGAACACAAGGTTTGTTTAGGAGGTATCTCAGCCTGCCTGGATTGCCTCATACCGGCCGGTGTCCACCAGAAGATGAAATCAGCAGCAGGAGTTGTTTCTCCACACCATTAAGAGCATGTTTTGGATAGTCTGTGTGAGCTTGTGACCAGACTCATCATACTTGAACTGTCCCAGCAATGTTTTATGTCAGAACTGAGGGATTTTTAATGAGAAAAATACCCAGAGGAAGTGAAAGTGAACATAAGAGAAGCAGAGTATTCTTCAGGGGATTCTCTGCTTGCTTTAATTTTGTCTCAGCAAAACAGACCTGGGTTTTAGCATTTATGATGACTGGAATTTTTTTAGAACTTTATTTTGTAGGAATTATGGCTAGTGCAGCCACATTTGTTCAGCTTAGCCATTATCTCCTGAGTAATTTCACTTCTTCTCATCACTTCTCACATGATATACAATTCCAGTACATATAGAAATTGTAATTGAAGCTTAAGGATAACTGGTTTGACCTGCAGATGTGCCTTATACCTGGCTGAAAGCAAAGGTCATCTTGGCTTAGACCCTGTCTGAAAGCTGTTCTGTCCACCTGTAAATGATAACTGGAGTATCTGGAATGATAGCAGCAAAATACAGGTTTTGGGATTTCTTTTTCCTCCTCTGTACTTGCAATGGTTTAGAGAGTTTGTCTTCTGCAGAGATACTCTATGTGGAAGGAAGAGCATTAATAAACTTTATAGGAAGCATTTTATGAACTGCAGTGTAGCTGTAAAAGGCCAGGTAATACATTTAAAGTGGATCCCAGCCTCACCTCCCCTGCGGCCATGAGGGTGCTCACAGCATCACCATTGACTCCTTGTAAATATATTAATTAATTTTGGACCTGTGGGTGCCAATATTTTGTTTATAGGCACTGAGGAAGCTCTGAAATGCTCCTTCCTGCAGCTGCTTCTGTCAAGCCATGAGTGTCGTCTGCAGCGGGAGTGGAGCTGGTGGCAGTGAGGTGCCCACACATAAATCCATACACTTCAGATACTTTAGAGCTTTATGGTCTTGCAGAAGGCCAGGGTGGGCAGCAAGGGCATGAGCTGCCTGCTAGATCCAGGAGAGTGCAGCCCAGGCTGCGGGAAGCAGCAGAGTCCCCATCACTCATTAATACATGGCCATAATCCGCTGCAAAGCCCTTGTCTAAGGCCACACAGAGCGGTTCAGAGTGGCAAGCCAGCGCTGAACGTGAGGAATGGGACATGACAAGGGATTCTACTTGGTCACGAACCCCCTGGTTTAGGGTGGGGAGCGTTGGGGGGGGGGAAATGCTGAGTTGCAGAAGGGCTGCACGCACGGTGCCCGGCTCGCGGAGCTGCCGCGTCTAGACGGGGAGCACGGAAAAGCAGGTTGTGTCACTTAGGATGTGATGTCTGAACCTGTTAGTTTGAAACGTATTCTGGAATAAAAATTATGCAAAATTAAATTAGTGTGACCTTGCTTTGCATTTGGGGGCGGAATATGCCCGTCTTGTAAAGCCTAGTGCATTTATAACACTTCCCTTGGGGAAAATTACAGAGAGAAATGGAATGAGGTCTCTTCTAATTGAAAAGTGACAATGATTAGGAAGCCAAATACAAAATGTGTTGAGTATTTTTTTCTTGTTTTGTTGTGTGTGTATTTTAAAGAATACCAGTAGAATTATAAATTATGTGCTTTGCAGTTTGGCTTGTTTTTCATTCCCCAAAGGCTTTTTATTAGCATAGCAGCTGAATTGCACTTGTATAATAACATATTAACTCAAACTTTGGGTTTTTAATGATCTTTCTTCATTAGTTTGACTGAGCTGCTTGGATAAAAATCTTACTGAGTATATCCAGCTTTCCAGTGTGTTGGGTTTGTTTTCCCCTTCTGCAGAAGCAGCCCATGAAGACAAGTTAAAACAGAGGGAGAGTTGGCAGAAACTTTGGTGCTTTGAGTGGGAATGAGTCTCTCGAAACATGAAAAGCACAAATTGAGTGTGTGGGCCTTTTTTTGGGTTTGGTTTGACTTTTATTTTATTTTTTTCCAAAGGCCAGATTGGGCAACGTGAGTGTTCTTGGGATTAAAGCTCGTCTCTGCATATGGGATGGGTTTGCTCCTGGGCATGGTGAGGCTGGGCTGCTCCTCACAGCCTGGGCTTGGGGTAGAGATGGGGCAGGAGGAGCATCCCTGCTGGAAAGCAGCATCCCCTTTGTTCTGGCAATCATCCTGTGCCTTCCTGTTGCACCTCATGGCAAGTGTTTTGTAATCCCCAATTACAGGAGTCCCAGGGCACTGAGGGATGGATGAGACACTGCTGTGTTGTCCCAGATGCTGGTGGAATTCCCACCCTTTCTTCTGCTTCAGGCTCTGCTGGTTCTGTGTCTGTGTGTGCAGGAAGCCTGGTTTAGGTCGTTTGTAAGTGACACATCTTGTGTGTTCCTTCCTGGGAAGGAATTAGGGCAGCACTTCCCCATGGCCAAAACTTCACCTGTGTCACTGAAGTACCAGCACCAATTTAGCAAGGTTTGGTTCATTTAAGGGATCTCTTGTCCTAGGAAAGGAACTTTTCTTTACAACTACTTTGGTCTTGTTTTTCTTCAGAAATATAACCTCTTTTAACAGAAAGGGAAGTTTTCCACCAATAGCTTCATTTGTATTTTTTCTTGTGTTTTCTTACTGTGGCCAAAGCACATGCTGCATTTTGAGGCTGAAGTGACTCATCTTCCTAAAAACATTTGTTTGTTTTTTTTTTTTGTTTAGATTTCTGTGCAAAAGATGGGCTTTGCACCCAGGGTGGGTGGCTGCTCTGCTGCCCGTGGGGAGGGGAAGCACAGGGGCTCTGGGATCTGGCTCTTCATGGGTGACCTGGGGAGCACCCAGGGGAGCTGTGGGGCTCCCCAGGCCTGGCTGGGGTGGTTGGGTGCTGGAGGTCAGGGGGATGCTGTCAGTGCTCAGTACAGCTGGCACCAGGACCTGTCTTTGGGGTTTGTAGGGACACCCCTAGGTAGGGTGACATGGCAAAAGTCATTGTGCTTTTTTTAAATGGTTTTGCGTTGTCCTTTCTTCCCAGCCCTTCAGGTTTGGGTGTGTTTGTGTGTCTGGGTTCTGTGCAGAAGCAATGAGCTCCTGTTCCAGCCAGTTCCTCCAGCACAGGGCACCAGGGGCAGCCCTTGGGTCCCAAGGATGAGCTGTGCTGCGTTGGGGCTGGATCAAATTTTTGGGAACGTGGGTTTTTTCAGTGCTTTTCCTCTCACCGTGGGATTGCTGTGAGAAACCCAGAGATCATCTTTTAAGATGCCTTTAGCTAAAAAACATTTTTAAGGCTAAACTCCTGTACAATGTTTGGCTTTTAATCCCTCTCTTTCCACCCCGTGTGCAACCTCCTGGTGTAGAGGCAGCTGTGTTTTAGGGGTGCTGGAAGTATATGGGCTCCAATTCCCTCATCCAACCCAAAGTGCCAGATAAGGCTCCTGCTTTCAAGGCATAATTCTGCTTTCTGCAGGCGGTGGGCAGAGCTGGTGGAGCATTTTGGGCAGTGGCAGAAATAGCTGCTGTTTAGCAGAAAGAGCTCCAAGGTAACTGGCAGCACTCACCACCTGGACTGTTTTCTTGACATTTATTTGCTTTTACTGGCACTCAAATGCCACCTGTCAGGAGAAAACTTTCCATAAAAAAAATAAAATAATAAATTTGCCTGACTCAGCAGAAGCCACCCCAGCTGGTACGAGTGGTGTGATGCTGCCCTTCGAGGTCTGCTGGCTTTGCTGTGTATGTACAGATAAATATGTGTGTGTGTGTGTGTCTGTATAGATTAAATACAGATGGCAGCATCCGTGATAGCTTAGGGCACGGCTTTCCCAAACTGGATTTTATAGCTGTTGCTACTGAGAAGCAAACAGAGTGTAAATCCCCAGAATGATTGAATTTTGCTGTCTGGCCCCTCCTTTGTGCTGGGCTCTGGAGTTGCTGCTGCCCCGTCCTGGGCACTGCTGGGGGAGTGACCGAGTGCTTTGGGAATGGCCTGTACTCCCTGGGCACCCAATTCATGGAAATAATGACCCAGCGCTGTGTTTGCCTCCAGTGCTCAATTTTCCTAAGCCTCGGAGAGGTGTGAGGAATTATTTCCTTAGGAAATGTTAGGAGTGGCTTCTTGCTGCCTCCTGCCAAGTGTCTGCAGAGTTAACCGGGTAGTCTGTTGTTTGCTTGTTCTTGTTTGTTTGGAGGGCTTTTGGCAGTTTTCCTTTCTGCCAGTTCAAGCCACTCAAGCTGCCGCTGTCAGCTGGCCGAGCCCCGAGCCCAGGGATGTCTGGAGCTCCGGGATGCGGCCCCGTGGCGGACGCGCTGCACCCATCTGGCGTCTCAGCGGAAAGCAGGAGCTCTCCCGCCCGCTCCCGCTGCCATGGGCGCCCTCAGAGACGGGGGGCTGCCTCTGCCTGCCGTGCTGAGCTGTCCCCTGGGCCACTGTCCGACCCGGGACAGAGGGGACGTGGCCTGGTGCAGGGATGTGCTGAGCAGGACTCGGTCCTGTCCTCCCTGGAGGAAGGGCTGGAGGTGATGGGAAGAGAATTGCAGAAATTCAGCCTGCGTTTAGCTGAATTGGTTCATTAGGATGAATTATGTTGGTTTGTGGTTCTGTGGCCCTGTGAGGCGCTGGGATGCTCCTGGTTTTGTGCCTGGCACTGGGGACACCCAGCACACTGCAGCCAGGAGGGCTTTGGGAAGTCCGATCTGTATTGTAGCCTGGAAACACTGCTGTATAGATCATCCTAAAAGATCCCTCCTCGAGACTCTTCTGTGATGCTGAAGAAGTGAATGGATGAGGTTTTTGTTGAGTAGCTGGGCTCAGGGCACGCAGAGCCCACGTGTCAGAGCTGTAGCTGTGCAGGGCTGTCAGTGGTGTCTCAGCCACAGGAGTTGTTCTTGTGCTCACTTACCTGCTGCTGTTCCCCACGGCTCAAAGTCTGTCTGTCTGTCTCTCTTGCAGCGGAGTTGGAGTTTGTACAGATAATCATAATCGTGGTGGTGATGATGGTGATGGTGGTGGTGATCACGTGTCTGCTGAACCACTACAAACTCTCTGCGCGATCCTTCATCAGCCGGCACAGCCAGGGCAGGCGGCGAGACGAGAACCTCTCCTCAGTAAGTCACACCCTGCTCTTCCAGCCACAAATGCCAACTTATGTTTGGCCCTGGCATTGTCTGTCTCTGTTATTGAGGGTGGGAGGGCGTTTTAGGGACGCTTCTGTCTCTCTAGGGTGCTGTGTGTGCTACTGTGTGGACAGCCAGAGCCTCTGCCTTTGCCCTGAGCTTTGCAATTCGGATTTTACATCAGTAAAGTAACAGCACGAGGCTGTTCTTGGCATGTCCTGTTCCTAAAACCACCATGTACCCTCAGCTGGTTGGGGTTCATATGCCTTGTTCCAGCAGCCCCAAAGTGTTGAGTCCTTTGGCTCCAGTTTGGAGAGTCTCCAGTGACTATATCAAAACTTCCTGCCAGCCTTGCAGAGAACAGGAAATCCTGACTGACTCGCTCCAGTTTTCACCAGTGCTGCTGCCATTGCTGCGGTGGAAGGGGCAGAAAACACTTGTCAGCCAGACAAGCAGAGATGTCTCCAAGGGAATGTGCAAGAGGTTCTCTGTAACCCAGGCTCCTGGCTTCATAAAAGCCCGAGGAGAAACGTGTGAATTGTACCTCTGACAGGGATTTGAGGGGAAGCCTCTCCAGCCTCGAGGCAGATGTTGGTTCATGCAGTTTCCTCAAATGTAGTAGCTCAGAGAGACTTAGAAAGATGTATAGAGAAAAGACATCACATTTCCTTGAAGGGTGAGCATGTACAATTCACTGCTGCTTCCATGGCTCTGTCTTCAGTGCAGGGATGTCTTGTACTGATACTCTTTTTTTTAGCATTCACTCTGAAGGATCTTAGAGCCCCTTAAACAACAGAACTTCCTCAAGGTCACTGCTCTGTGTCCCCTCCTCTGCAGGCTCCCAGGCAGGCTGAACACACTGCTGCTGCTGTGGGGTGCTCTGTTTGGGGCCGTGCTCTCCTGAATCAAATCCATACTTGCTGCAGGAAAAAGATCAAATCCTCAGATTGCTTGGGGGTTTTTTCTTCCATTTTTCCATTTTATTTTCTCTTTTTTTTTTTTCTTTGAGAGAGAGCGGTATCTAAGATCTCCCACTAAGCCAGCCTTCAGTGTAGGTAAAGGCTGCCCAGGGCTGTCCCTCGTAGCTGCTCCTTTTGTCACACACCACTCGCAGCAGGCTGAGGGCCCTTATGGGCTGCTTTGTGAGGAGGATGCCCCGTGGGAAGGAGAGCTGTGCCAGCCCCAGCTCAGTGAACCCAGCCTTCCTTCCGTGGGCTGTGGAGCTCCTCTTGGAGGGCACAGTGTGATCCCAGCTCAGGGTTGTCTGTCGATGCTGCAGTGGGATCAGAGTGCTGGGAGTGCCTGATCCCACGGGGTGCCTGATCCCACGGGGTGCCTGATCCCACAGGGTGCCTGATCCCACGGGGTGCCTGATCCCACTGGTGCCTGATCCCACGGGGTGCCTGATCCCACAGGATGTCTGATCCCACTGGGTGCCTGATCCCACGTAAAACCAGCTGGAGTGAGGGTGGAGGTGGCTCAGGCACCTCCCTGCTTTGTATCCCAGCTCCACCCAGAGTCACAGAAATCTTATCTTCCTCTTACCATCCCGTGCACCCGCTTCCTGCAGCAGCAGAGTGTGGGCACCCGAGCACATGAGTTGTTAAAAATAGCAGAAACATTGTTTTCCCATTTTCAGATCTTTTGACTGTTTTATCATGTCCAGAATGTTTGGCTTTGACCATGCCAAATGTTTCATTTTACATTTTCAAAGCAAAGTTCAGATCCCTTTATTTTATGTAGTAAAGATCTTTATAAAGATCTCTTTATTTTAATATAGTAATTTCTGTTTTCTTAAGTGGGCTGTTTTTTATTTTCTTTAAAAAGAGTTAAGGCTAACATGGAAAGAGAACAGAAAATGACATGGAGATCTACTGAAAATTTCAGGTTGAATTAAAAATTGACTCTTTAAAAAATAATTCCTTTTTCCCCTTTACTATTTTTTTAAAATTTTTTGTGTTTTAAATTTTACCAGGCTGAAATTTCCAGCCTTTTTTTTTTTGTTGTTCAGCTCTGTTACTCATTCAGCCTTCAGCCACATTAGCAATTAAATGGCTTTTCAGCACAGTTTGACCTCTGTGCCTCTGCTCAACCCCAGTAAGGACGTGGAGTCTTCAAAACCTTTTTTTGGAGCTAAGGAGAGAAATAGGAATGTATAATTTTGGGGGGTTTTTTTCCCTCTTTATAGCTGTTCCACATCTCCCTGCCCTGTCCATGCTGTGTGTGCAGCACTGATGGAGTGGCAGCAGAGATTCCCTGTGATCCCAGCGCTCTCTTGATGGGACTGAGAAGCTCCCCGTGTGCTAACGAGGGGGAAGCTCGTTACAGTGGGATCCAACATAATGAAGATCTCAAAGGCAGCACCGTCAGGCTCAGCCCAGCGTGTCTGTCAGTGGAAAACCGCTCCATTCTGGAGGAGAGCTGGAGCCTGGCAGGCAGAGGCCACACTGGGCTGGATACTGGTTTATATAATCCATTAAACTTCCACTGAACTGGTGTTGGGCTTTTTAAATCCCAAACTTCATTTTGGTGTCGTGACCGCAGACGGGCGCTGGAGCTGCATTCACGCTTTTCATCTGCTGAAATATTAAAGCAGTTCATCCCATGGTCAGGATGCTGCTGGGTCTGCTGGAGTTGTCCTTTTTTGTTGCTGCAGCTCAAAAATTACAGCTGAAGGAGAAATTAATTTCCCTAAAGGGTTTTTTAATGCGGTTCTTGCTGGCAAGCAGTTTTTGTATTACTTCATGTGTTTCTCCATCACTGTTCTCGCTGTACTTTAAACTTTTGTCCCCTTATGACAAGTACCTTCATTTTTCCAGAACTAAGAATATTTAAGAAATGCTACTGGTAACTTCTTTTGCCATAAGAGTGGCACTGTCTCTACACCTTTGGAGCAGTGGTATCCCACTGCCCCAAGAAAAAGCGTTGTAAGTGCAATTTCCAAGCACACCTTTATCCCCCAAAATGGAAAATGAGTCCTCCTGAAGGCTCAGAGACTTAATCTGTGCCATGCAGCTCTACACAGAAAATTCTCCTACATCACTAAAACAAGCAGTTCTATAGAAGTTGAAGATTAATCTCTGAAAAGGAATTAAAAAGGAATTTTAGGTTCTGCAGCAAGTCCTGGAATACTTGCAGAGGCTTTTACAGTTGTGTTGCTCACCAGACAGCAGAATCTCAGCTTTCATGTCAGAAACCCGTGGCTTTCTAGACTGTTCATTGTTGAGATGGATTCGAGTTTTAAATATTCTGAAAACCAGAGGTGAGTGAGGAGAGGCTGAGGGTTCGCAGGCGTGATGCTCCTGCAGTTTTGCTTGGCTCGGTGGGGCTGTGGAGCCATCCCAAGGCCAAAGTGAAGGCTGAACCATGGATGTGTTCTGTCCCTGAGGCTTTGCCCTCCTCTAGCTGCTGATTTCCAGCAATTTTAATCCAGCTCTGGAGTTTTTAGGAGAGCTGAGCTGTTCCCCAGATGGGCTTTGTGGCAATGTGTGAGACAGAGGGTCTGTGTTGGGGAGCAGGGGGTGCCTGTGGTCGGTCTGGGTCAGGCCCTGGAATCTTGGAAAAGGTGGTTAATAATGGCTGCAGAGATCCAGCTCCTGCAGAAAATGGGTCTCCTGTCTGCTCCTTCTCTCTCTGTGGATCCCATTTTAATGTTGCTTCTGCTGGTTTGCTACTCTTGCACCCACATGTTGCCTAGAGCATCATTCCTGGACCTCATCTGTACAAACAGATGAGTTGTGTGAGCCAGAGCTTTGATTCCCAACGTCTGGGCAGGATCTTGGTGCAGGCTCTGGGTGAGTGGGCACTTAGGGGATGCTCTGGGTGGAGCAGCCCTGCCCATCACCTGTCCCAGCTGGGCCTGGCAATGCTCAGAGCACCGGGAAGCACCAGGCTGCAGCCACCCTCGTGGGAGCTGGCTGACATCACTCCCAGGAAAGGGGAGAGCAGATGGGATATTGCCATGGCACTGCCCACTGCCAAGTTAAATATAAAACATCTAGCAGAAGGCAGCGGGGTACTCACTGCTCAGGAAGTCTGCCACAGGGGCACGGCAAAGTAAACACAATTTTGGGAGTGCTTCCCGCTCCTGCCCACCGCTTCGGCGGCCTTGAGGATGAGGGGAAGGGCTGGAAATCCTCCCTGGGCCCTTTGGTGTCCATGGCTGAGCAGGAAGTTGGAGGTGAGGATTTGTCCTGTGGCAGATGCAGTTCCTCTTAGATCTTTTGGCTGCTGGGGCAATTTGACTGCACACCATCCCTGCAGGCAAGAAATCCATGTAAAATGGACCAGACTAAACAGTGGATGCCTGTGTAAACAGTTGCATGTTGGAGTCTCGAGGTCTGGAATGAAACAGGGTTGTCTTGCTGGGGAAGGGCCAGGGGCTGCAGCTCAGCCAGCACATTTCTCAGCTGTGGCCAGGGAAGGTGCAGGTATTGTGGCACTTCACCTCTGCTCCAGGGAGATGCTCCTGAAAAACACAGAGAAGGGGGAAGACTCTGTTGGTCTCATTTCCATTTAAAACACCGTTTTCCTTGCACTGGAACCAGCACTGCCTTCAAGTTTGTGTGCAAAGCTGAGCTTCAAAACCAGGAACCTGATGGAGTCTCTCTATGTCTGATACCACATGCAATGCCTCAGGAGAAAATACATTCCAGTGTTGGGGAAAATCAGAAAAAGGGAGGTGGGGGGATATAATGGATGGTTTTTAAGGGCGTGCTGGTGCTGTGTTTGGGGCAGGTAGAGAAATAGGTGTTCTCATAGCAGGAAGGTGTGTGGTTTGCCCAGACCAGCCTCTGAGTGTAACACTTAAAGGGAAAAAGGTGTTTTTTTTTTTCTTGGCGTGTTTTTTCCACTGGTGCTAAATACTTCTGCCTGTGCCTGGCTTACTAGTGCCAGAACTGGAGATTCACCTGCAAGGAACTGGGAAGTTCCAAGTTATAATTACAAGCCTTCTGGCTGTTTTCCTCCAGCTCTGCCTGCCAGAGGGATGTTGCTATATGCGAATATTAGCAATATTTAAATATTGCAGTTCCTAAGGCAAAAATGTCTGGGGTGAAGTGTGTATGCTCAGAGTATCACCAGCAGATGGGAAGAACCTTTGTTTGTTTGTTTTGATCATGAATTGTAAACTAGTCTCAGGGTTTGGGGGAAATTGTGGCTTCACCTTGCCTGGGGTTGTTGGCACTGAGGTTTGATCTCAGGATCAGGGTGATGCTTGTAGTGTAAGGAAGCCTCTACACCTCAGTCTATTTAAACCAAGGACCACTTATTCTTTGGGGAAAAAAATAGTCTGGAACCATCCTGTTGCTACAGATTTTTTTGATTTATTTTTTTAGCCAAATCAAAATTAGGATTATCATTTGGTTATTCGCTTATTATCTTTATTTTCCCATGATGTCCGTGGTTGTGAGCATCAGAGTGTGGGTGTGAGGAGATTTTTTTTTGGTTTGCCTTTTTTTTTTTTTTTTTTTAAATCTTGTCATTATTTCATGGAGCATTTTTTGATGTCTTGTGAATCACCCACGGCTCATGGATCACAAACTGAAAAATACTCCTCTGGCATGTTTGAACCAGGGGAAGAACCGTGCTGGGGGTGTGGGGGCGGCAGGGGGGAAGTCTGCAAACGGGAGAGGGTTGTTGGCTGGTGCCGTTCTCATCATTCATTCTGCAAGGGATCTATTAAATAGAGCTGGAGGTGCGAAGGGAGGGAAATTTGGATCAGAGGGGTGTTTTCAGTGGTGATGTGGTGACACTTCAGGGTGTACCCACACGATACCCAGCACACACGATCCCAGTGAATTCTCCTGGCCGGGAACGCGTTGGCGACAGCGTTGGGTGACACTGGCAGGAGCTGTTGGCAGAAGGAGCTTAGCCCACCCTGGCACCCAGACTCACTGTGCCCTCTCTTCTCCTTCCCCACGCAGGAGGGGAGCCTGTGGCCTTCGGAGAGCACCGTGTCGGGGACCGGCATCACCGAGGTGAGGGCGCCGCGGGTGCCGCCGTCGCTGACTCCACAGGCCCGCGCCCCGCGCCTCACGCCTCTCGCCCTCTTTTCTCTCTCCTTCCAGCAGCAGATCTACACCCCGCGGCCCAGCGAGCGCCTGGCAGTGCCCTCCTTCCTGCAGAGGGACCGCTTCAACCGCTTCCAGCCCACCTACCCGTACCTGCAGCACGAGATCGACCTGCCGCCCACCATCTCGCTGTCGGACGGCGAGGAGCCGCCGCCCTACCAGGGACCCTGCACGCTGCAGCTCCGCGACCCCGAGCAGCAGATGGAGCTCAACAGGGAGTCCGTGCGGGCGCCCCCCAACAGAACCATCTTCGACAGTGACTTGATAGAGAACTCCGTGTTCGGGGGGCCGTGCCCCCCCAGCAGTAACTCTGGCATCAGCGCGACCTGCTACGGCAGCAGCGGCAGGATGGAGGGCCCGCCGCCCACCTACAGCGAGGTCATCGGCCACTACCCCGGCTCCACGTTTTACCAGCACCAGCAGAACAACAACGGGATGCCCCCCATCTTGGAGGGCAGCAGACTCCATCCCTCACAGATCAATGGCCTTGAGAGCACAACGACGGCCTGGAACAAAGAGAAAGAGAAACAAAAAGGGCACCCCTTTTAAAAAAAAAAAAAAGGAAAAAAAGAAAGAAA
>VZRZ01001260.1:571215-593720 GCA_013398175.1 Climacteris rufus
TTTTTTTTTTTTTTTTTTTTTTTTTTTCTATTTGGACAACCTCTAACTTTTTGGAGGGGAGGGTGGTGGGGTTGAGAATAAACTTCTGTGTCTGAAGGAACAAAAGTGTTTTTTGGTTTATTTCTTTCAATGTTCAACCGAAGGGCCCTGTTGGAGCCAAAGCTTGTGGAAGTTGGTGTGAGGAACTGGTAACGCACCCACTGGCTGCCCTTCAGCTGGGTTTGAGTGTCTCTTTGAAAGGACGAGCTGCAAAGTGTGGTGGTGGTGGTGGTGAACATCATTTTCATTTTGTTTCAACCTCCCAAACCTCTGCTTGGGATAAACAGGCTCAGCCGTGTCTCACGGCTCGGCCGTCCCTGGTCATCGCTGTTTTTTATGTTCTTATCAAGCTAAAGAGGCACCAGGTACCGTAGATGGAAATGAATCTGCTCCTGTGCTGTATTAATTAAAGGCAAAAATGCGCTTAAGGCTTTAGAAGCAACCCCTCTTTACCTCTTCTGAAACGTCCTCACCCCCAGGTCCTGCTGCCTTCCCGCCGCCGGGTGTTGTGCGTCCTTAATTTATCTTGGTTTCGGGAGCGTTTTGTCTTACTCTGCTCTTGTTTACATTTTCTGTCGGTGTCTGGGGGGCATCACCCTCATCGTGAGCTCGTAGGTGACGGAGTGAGTGAGTGGGAAACCTGAGAGAGTGAGGGAGAGAGGGCAAAAGGGGAAAATCCCGTGGTGGGTCCCATCTCTCCGAGCGCGAGGAAGGGTCGGTAGGGAAGCGCAGCGAGCGAGGATTTTAAAGGGGGGTGTGATTTGATTTTCTGCAGGATGCTATCTAGTAGAGTGACATAAATGAAAGATATAAAGGCAATAACTATTGTTTTTAAGCAACTTTTTTATTACTTGAAAAAGAAAAAAAACCTAACCATGAGAACGGTTTTGAAGTTCTGACCATTTGAACAATATTTATATATATCTTAAAGATGATGATGAATAGCTGAACTTGAAGTTTGATCTTTTTTTTTTTGCTTTTTTTTTTAATTTCTGCCTAGAAATAGTCCTGTACCTTCTCAATACTTCAAACTGCTTTTCCACAGCTCTTGAAATCTTCATAGTTTTACAGTCATGTAACCTAAATTTTGATGACCTAAAAAAAAAAGAAAAAGCCACAAAAAAAAATGGAATGCAAAGGAATAAATCTAGATTGTCATGAAAGGTACAAAACTGACGAATTTGTACGAGTTTTTAAAATGTATCTTTCCTTTATGTAACATGTCTATTTAGTGCCTTATTAAAGAAAAAGTAACCCTCCCTTATTAGAGAGGGGGAAACAAAATCATCCTTTAGCGTCACAAGCAACCAGCGTCTGGTCTCTTGCTCCTTTGGACCTTGCATTCACTTTTCCAGTCCCTTTTTCCTGGAGCAGCTCCCTGTGCCTGGCCATGCCAGCTGCTCCCTTGGCCGCTGCTCTGCTCCGACTGTTCTTAGGGAACTTGAACACGTTTTATGCACATTATCCTACCCAGGGAGGTAGGAGTCTGTGGTGGATATTGTAAATGAGATACCAACCAAAAGAGAAAGTGAAATATAATATCTACTGCCCTCTTGAGCCAAAATGCGTGAATAGTGTTGTTGGGGTTGGGTGTTTGTTTTTTGTTTTGTTTTGTTTTGGGGAGGGAGGGGGGGTTGTTCAGTGATCTGAACTAGTTTGTTTGCTATAAAAAAATATGGTTACCTCAGCAGATTTTGGGTGGAATATGCATCACATGTTTAAAACTGAGCAGTGAGTACAGAGGTGGCGTGGGGACCAGAGGTTGTTAAGTAGCGGGATTGTCTTGTCACCGGGTGTCACCTGGCCACCAAACCCCATGGAAAAGTCAGGGAAGTGGGCAGGGGCTGGGTAGGCACGGAGGGGTAGTAGGAGAGGCTCTGTCTGAAGATGCAGTGCAATTGAACCCAGCTCTCATGCTTGAAAGTCCTCAAAATTTCAACCAATTCTCCTTTTCCTCCTATTTTTTTTCCCTCCCCACTCCTCTCCCAGTGTGAGCTTTTATTTCTCAAGCGTCACCCCAGGCTCTGCCAGTTGAGTGATCAGTTTGTTGAGTTCCTGGGTCCAGTTTCATTTACCTCTTTCTCTAGTTTGTGGAACTTAACGAGTGTGAAAGGGGGTGACTCATCAACACCAAATTTCTGTTGCAAACGATGCCTTTCAGCCCATCCATGCACAAAACCCAAGCTGCCACCTTTGCCAGGGCTGCTGCAGCCCCGGTGGGGAGAGCCCCAGGTTCCAGGCAGTGGGTGCAGCTCCTTGATGGAGCCCAGTTGTCATCTTTTGTCTTTCTTCTGTCCATCCCTCTCTTTGCAGTCCTGAGAACTGTGTATTTCAAGTGCAGATACCAGATCTGGGGACCAGATCAACTCCAAGTTCTGAATGGGTGTTTAGAAATAATGGTCTGTTCTTTTTTTATTATTATTATTGTTGTTGTTGTTGTTGTTATTATTATTATTACTATTTAATGTTACTTTTTGCCTCGGGGTCCATTTCTTCCCAATTCCCATGTCCCAAGTTGCCACCAAGGCAGAGAATTTGCTTTGCACACCCTTGCTGATGCCCCTTTCCCCCTGGCCTTGATGCAGCTCAGCAGAGAGCAGTGCTAGAGTGTCCTGCAGCTGCCAGCAGAGAGATTCAGGCCCCTTAAAAGTGATTTATTTTTAAATAAATGCAGAAGAATCAAGGCATTGCTGATGCTTAGCAACCTCGTGTCCTAGCCTGCCTTTTTGCTCGGAGTTTTAAGTCACATTAGCTTTAAAAGGGGTTGTTCATGTTACGAGTTTCTTAGCTTACAGTACGGCAAACAGCATCCTTAGAGTGCCCCCAAACCTCACTGGCCTGGAATGGGAACGTGGCTTTGTCCCTCCGGATGGGGAGGAAGGATGGGTTTCATTTGGGGCTTACACTGGTAAAACACGTGTTCCCTCCTTGCTTCCACCCTTGGTTTGAACATTCAGCTTTACTAATCCACTGTGTTGTTTCCATAAGTGTTGCAAAATTCATTCTGTCTTAAGTGGGGGTCTAAGGAAATCCAGTTGCTTTCTAGAGAATCACCCTTTTGTACGTGTATTGAATTATAAAATTGCACTAACTGCTATATTAAAAAATAAACAAAAGCCCAAGGTTTTTCCTAAGGATTGGGAAAAGACTGAATCAGATGTGTAGCATTAACAGTGCTAGGCCAGAACAGAATGAATTTTAATCTCTTTGTCTCTGTACCACTCAGAGATTTTCCATGTACAACACAAAGATACAAAAAACAAAAAGAAGTTTTCCAGAAACTGCGCTTCAAATTTTTGCTGTACTATAGAAGCTCATGAAGGACAACATTAAAGTCCTAATTTGCCTGCCTTATAGACACATTTCATTGTATTAATATTTTCTTAAACTTCCAGTTGCATTGTGTTGGCTTTGGAGTTTGTTATAGGCAGTCCTGTATCCTGAGTTCTGTTCAATTTAAACTTATGTAAACTATTGACAGCACATGCAATGCAGTACTTATCTATATTTTGCTGTTTTAGTATGAATATGTACTCTGATGCCAATTTACAAAAATCTGTTGTAAACGCTTCTTGTGTACCAGTAACCAATAGTGGCAATTATATGTCATTCTAAAAGCTGCAATACTTATACAATAAATTTTACAATACTTTGGAAAATTTGCCTTCACCTTTTGCTTTGTTACCCCCAAAAAATATCAAGAGTTTGTCAACACAATGTAATTTCAATTTTCCTATTTTCTTCTCTAATGTTGGAAAAATGAATCTGCTCAGTTTTGGATATTTGTGTGGGTTTCCCCTTTCCTTGTTCCGAACCACGGCCCCACCTCTGTATTGCCACCCGTGTTCTCCCCGTGGAGCTGTAGCTGGTTCCTGGTGTATTTGCATGCTCCGTGTGTGTGTGTGCGTGTACAGCTGTTTCCTTTTGAGTAGGTCAGGTGGCACAACTTTAATCCCAGAAGAAGCATTCCTGGTTTGCACCAATCTGCCCAACACTCGCGGTCCTGCCTCTCAGCCAAGAACGTCACTGATGGTCAGAAGGTCTTAACTTGAATAACGTCAATCAACAAGAACTGCGTAGATTGACTCAAATCCTAAGCACAGAGAATTTGTGTGACTTTTTTTTCCTTTCTGAGACTGTGGTCAAATTGCAGTGATCACATTAAAGTGATTGAAAACTTGACTGTTTGCAGGGGGTTTTCTTTTGTGTGTCTGAAGGATGGATGCCCTGTGGATTCACCCAGACCTTGGGTTCCCTCTTGGGACTAAGGAATATGTAGTCATTAATCCCTTTAATCCCTGGGTCTTGCTGCCAGCTCTGCCAAAGCCCTTGCTGTCCCCAGCCCTTCTATGGCTGGTCACAAACCTCAGGCAGCAGCACTGTTGAAAGTGGCTCCTGGCTTTGACAAGCAGCTCCTCCAGCTCCTTTGGATGGGCAAGAGGTGAACACTTGGCTTTGATTTGGGCACGAGGAGCTCCTGTGGGCTTCAGTGGGATACTGGGATGCTCTGCCCGGCCTGCTGTTTGCAACACAGCCCTGGGCTGATGGTCACTTGGGAGAATATCTCTGGTAATGAATGAAAGGAGCTTAATTGCAGCCCAGGGAGGAGAATCCCAAATCCAACCCTCAGGCTCCGATTCTGGAACTGTGCAACTCGTCTCCAGTTGTGGTTTATTTTGTGGGATTCCTGGTGTCCCCTGTGCTTTGCTGCTGGAAAGACAAGCCAGGATGATACAGTGCTGGAAAGCAGCTTGGTTGGAACACTTTTCCCCATGGTAGGAGGTCAAATGCGTTTAAGGCCATGCTCGTGACCCCAGAGTTGGCTCAAGCAGCTCCAAACCAGCTCTTTCTCATCTCATGCACAAAGAAATGCCAAAACATAAATTCCTGAGAGCAGGCAGTGCCCCTGCCCCAATGGGAGGATCACAAATATCCCAGTGGAATACATCCACCTTGCCCCAGGCAGGGCAAGGCAGGGAAATGGCAGGGTTTGGTTTGAATCACTGTTTCGAAATTACATTTTCAGAATCACAGCTGAAACCAACATCTTCCCACAGAAAATGGGAACTCAGCTCAAACCACATTTTCCAAAAGGGAATTTTTTTAAATGAAAAAAAAAAAAAAGAAAAGAAAAGAAAATCAAGTTCAGCCAGTGCAGTGCGTGGGAATGGGCAGAGGGAGCTGTTACTAAGCTACCTCTCCGTGGGTAATGAGGAGATCTGGGGACACTGCAGCACCACTGATCGGCAAAGGATTATTTTTAAATTTTGGGGGTTTGGTCGCTTGTTTTTTTTCCAACTCAGTTAAAGAAACAATTTTATGACTTTTGGAAACCACAGGTGGCAAAGCCTTCAATTTTAAACAGATTTCTGTGCTGCAAATTGAACGGAAGTTAAGAAATCAGGTTCAGATTTTCCCTGTGCTTCCAGCATCGAAGCCCTTTTTTGCAGCTGTTCTGGGCCTCCTTGGTGCTCTCACTGGAAGGTGAAAATTCCAACTTCAGAGAATCTAAACTTCATAGAAGCACCTTTTTTTTGTGCTTTTTGTCTCCATATTTTATCTGCTTGTCCTAATCCAGCTGTTCCCCTCTGCTGCTGCCTCTCTGCCATCACCCTCCTCAGGAGCCCTTCGTGCTCCTGCTCTCCTGGCAGATGTTTTATTCCTCACGCTCATGCCTCCATTTAATCTGGTTTGTGCCTGGAGGGCATGAACAAAACCCCTCTGGGGTTTGTTCAACTCCAGTCCTGGTGCTCAGGGATGGTCCCAGCAGCGATTCCCTCCCAGTAAAGACAGGCGTGAAACCTGGAGTCAGCCTCTTGCTTTTTAACGTGCTCAAGCTGCATTCCCCCTGGGATGATTCACTGGAGGGTTTTTCTCTGTGCTGTGCAGGCAGAGCCCTGTCTCACCACTGAGGGAGGGGAAGCCTAGAACAGGGAGAGAAACCCTGAGTAAAGTGGCTGGAAACAGATTCTCCCTCACGGTGAGAGCTGCAGTGCTGGGTTTCACTGAGATTTGTTAAGAAAGCAATGTGCTCTCCAAGGCATCCTGCTCTTGACTCTCCCAAATGCAGTGGGAATTTACTCCAAACACTTGACGATATCCTTTTTATTAAAAAAAAAAAAAAGTATAGAAATTTCCACTGCTTTGGTGTAGAACAGGAATGTGTACAAGTATTAGCAGTAAAAGTAGAAGACCACAGAGGAGAAGAGGAAATAATTCCTGCCTTGTGCTTCTAGACATGCTCAGGCTGGAAAAGTACTGCCCAAGCTTCCCTTCATTTAAAGTCTGATGGAGTTAAAATTGTTTCCCCTTCTTCCTCCTGCTCAGGAGCCCTGCAGATAGCTCACCCCTCTCCTTGGAACCCAGCGCAGGAAAACCCAGGGGTTTTGCTTGGTGAGCGGGCAGGGATGGGCAGGGATGGGCAAGCAGGTGACAGCAGGGCAGCTGGCCCAGCTGGGGGCTGTGTTCCAGGTGGGCACAATCTTGCCATGACCCGGGAAGCAAATTTAAGCAGCTCCAGGGAGGATGGTGGTTTGTTCTGGGGGTTTCTCTGTTCTTTGGCTGAGTAGAAGCTATGGGAGGTTTTGCAGAGGGTGTTTCCTGAGCAGGTTTCTGAAGCTGCCTGGGTGATGTGAAGGAAAGATAAATCCTCTGAAACAACAGACACCTCTTTTTGAGGTGAGATTGAGATTTATGGCATTTTTAAGGGTACACAAAAGTGGATTTTAGGCTGCCCTGGAGCTGCATGCTGCTGGAGCTGTAGATTAACTTTTTCTTCCACTACAGCTGAAAGCACATGGATCGTGGCAGCTCCAGGGCCTCCTTCCAGTCTGCTCTCTTCCCTAGGGAACTTGTCCTGCTTCCTGAGTGAGCAAGGCTTGTTTCCTGCTGGGGATTTTTCCTGTGTGCTGCCCAGCAGATTGGGCTCGGTGGCTGCACCGCTTCCAAGTTTCCTCCCCATCGCTGCCTGTGAAGAACTTGTCAGGTAAGACTGAAAGGTGCATGAATGAAAATTAGAGCTCTGGCTGCCCAGACTGATGGCTCTGCACTAGGCAGAGGAGAGGTGACATGAAGCACTGCATGCAGTGCACTTGAAGTGGGGTTTGCAATGCAGGGATGTGGAGAGCACTGACTGCTGGTCAGGATTGTGAGCTCTCTGTGGGTGTTCGTCCCCTGCTCACTCAGTCCTGACTCTCAGTTCAAATGCACACGGTTGCCTTGGGATTGATTGTTATCAGCAGCAATAAATCACAATCACAGCAGCCAGTGGTGAGTTTTGGATGCCAGTCAAAACGCAGCTCCTCGGAGTATTTATCTCTGCGAAGGCAGGGAACCTGGACATTGAACAATTAGATCAGCGTGGCTCTGTGAAGCTGCATTTGATTAAGAGAGTTACTGCAATACAAAGTTATTGCTTGGTGTTGCTGTGCATTGCTAATAAGCAGCCTGGCTTTAAAACAGAGAGGCTGGAGATGGAAGTGTCAAACAGCTCTGTGCATCGCTCTCCCAGCAGCGCCAGCACCAGGGCAGGTGGGGTTGCACCAGGACCCCACCTTGTCCTTCCTGCTGTGGCCTCGCTGCTGTCAAGGAGTAAAAGGAGAGAAGAGGTGGCTTTTGCTGCAGTGGAAACTTGGCACAGATGTCCTGTCTTGTTTTCTCATGCCACAGAAGCTACTGGGCTGCTTCAAAAGACCTTTAGGGCCGGTACATGTGACTGAGTCTTGGGGCAGTGGCTGTATGTCCCAGGTGGGTATTCCCAGTTTGCCAGTCTGTGTCCCCCTCTGTGTTCCCAACACAGGATGGGCTTGGCCACAGCTCCTGCTCCAAGACAGCACCACAAGTGCACATCTCAGTACCAAGAGCAGTCAGACACCTTTCTGCAAGAGGCCTTTACAGTTTTCTGGTGCTCAGGCCCATTAAGATGGGTGAGAATCCACCATCCAGAACACTCCAGCTCTAAAATAGTCATGCAAGTGTGCAGTCCTGCAAGACCAACCCCTTCAAGGTGCTTTGTGGTGTTTTGAGGAGGGTCTCAGCAGGTCTGGGGCAATCAGCAGAGCTGGTTGTGAGGAGGGAGCTGGATTAGGTTTTAACCTGAGGTCAGTGCACACCAAGGGCTTTCCCATAGAAGATGGTGAGTTCTAAACACATGTTCACTCCGGACAACTTATTTATGTGCACAGAGATAATTTTTTTCCCCTTGAATCTCAAACCCAGGCTCTGCAATGCTCAGATGAGCAAACCAGGTTAAAAAACAAATACTGAATGACCCTGACAGACCCCATTGCCTATCTCATCTCTATTTTTCTCTTGAGAACTGCTGTTTCTCTCTGCTCTGCTGAGCAGGTCTGTTGATTTTCTGTTCTGAGGAGGAAAGCTTGAGGTTCTCCAAGAGCCTGGCCTTGGTGCCCTGTATTCCTGCTCCCAGGGCAGCCCTTCCGTGGGCATGGAGAAGCCTGAGCTAAATATAAGTTGTGGAGGGGAAAAAAGGGGGAGGTTGAGTGAGAGGATCTGTTTATTTTCCCTCTGATCTCTGAGCCCTGTTATGTTTTATTGCTTTGCAAACAGGAGGTCTGGAACGCTTCCTTCCCTCCTGTGCCAGTGCAAGGTCAGCTGGGTGCATAATTCCTGCACTTGAAGGAAAAAACACCAACTATTTACAGTAATGTTGTAAGAGTGCCATGAAACTGGAACTCTATTTACTTTCTCCAGGCCAGGTTTTACTGTAAATGCCCAAATAAGCTATTTATATAAACAATTTCTGTGTATTTGCTCAGTGCCTGGATGCACTTCCACCCTGCTGCTGAGAATTTAGATCAGATGAGTAACCTCTGTGGCAGAGGTGCAACTCTGATTGCAGAAAACCCCTCTGGAAGGGGATGCAGGCAGGTGCTTTACATGCAGTGTCTCTCCAGGAAGGTGAGGCACCTCCAGCACATTTCTTCCTTACATCTGCAGAAGGATGTGGTCACCTATAGCCTGGCAATGCTCCAAAAGAAACCCATTTTGGGGTGCGTGGTGTTTGAGTAGCTGTGTCAGAGAACAAAGGGACAGCACCAAGGAATGTAATTGAGATTCCTCATGGTCTAGAAAAGTCTGGTATGAAACAAGGCTTTAAGGAAGTAGACTAACTTAAAAAATGTGTTCAAATTTACTCAGCTCTTCCCAGTCGTCAGAACATGCCCGACTCCTCGGTGAGGTTTCAGCTCAGAACTGAGACCTTGGACTGAGTCATGAGCAAATGTAACTGCTTGTGAGTAATTGCTGGAGTTTGGAAAAGGGGCTTTGTCTTTTCTCTGAAAGTTTTGTTTTATGGGAAAAGGCTTTCCTCTTGTGCTTTAGTTTTGGTTCCCTGTGTGGGTGACAGCACAGCCACGAGTCACTGCTGCATGTGCTGCCCAGGCATGGGAGTTTCCCACCCCAGGACACTGCTTGTTGCTGCTTTCTGTCTTGGTCCTCAGCTTCTGGACTGGCTTTAAGCCTTGTGCAAGTGGCACAAATGTCATCCAGCACAGGCATGTGTTGTTTTTTAAAAAATGCTGCGTTATCAGCCCTACACAGAAAAAACCCCTGAACCCTGGGGTCCTGCATCCTGCTGTTCCCCATGTGCTCCCTGTGCTGTCTCTGCTCCTGGCTCTGTGGCTTGAGGACCAAGGTGCAGCTGCACAAACAGCCCAGTGCCCAGCCCTGCCCTCCAGTGCATCCCAAAGTCCTCCTGGCAAACCCAGGGATGACACTTCCCACCACTGTGATCCCTGGCCTGCCTTTCCTGGAGATCATAATTTCTTCTCCAGATCTGGCTGAGATACAGGGTGACAGGCTAGAACTCGAGTGGAATCAAAATGGCATTTTAATTGTAAACATTTGTCCAGAAATTAATGTTTCTGAACTAATGTTTCTCTCCAACCAATGTGTTCAGAAACAAATGACTCTCACTAATTGATTTTCCCCTGTATAACGGGAATTGTACACGTAGAAAATCAACCATGCATAATTGAAAATCCCCCTCTTTCAGCAGGTATCCACATTATCATTCAACTGATGTGTTTGCTTGTCCTCTGGCAGTTGTCACCTAGGAGTCACATGGCTGGCTGAAGGAGGCTAATTTCTCTGATTTTTGTTCCTTGTACTGAATTAAACATTGAAAATCACTACAAACAGGCTGCCATGTCTAATAAATTTGCTTATAATCCCAAATGTGTACCCATGGGGGAATGTTATTGATGGCTTTCTCCATTGGTTGGAAAGGTGTGTTTGGTGCTTTTACGGAGATCAGTAATCCCAGCATTTGTCCCAATGTACAAAACAGCTTTGAGCAACTTCCAAGCACCTTTTAGCAGCTGAAGGACGGCTCCCCTGCAGTGAAGGTAGAAGGGACTTGGCTCCAAAGCCCTGGGCTCTGCTGTGCCAACCCAATTGCCTCAGACCCCCCAGGACTCTCCCAGAGAACTGACAGCCCAAGGGAATGGGAACAGAGGAGAGAAGTCAGTGTAAAATCAGTTGTAAAACAAAGGCTGTGATTCACTGCTTCTTGTAAAAGGCAGGTGAGGTCTTGCCCTGGTGCAAATCAGGTCTTGAAGGTGACAACAGATTTCAGCTGCTTTAGGAGGGTTAGGAGCAAGTCCTGCAGCAGCTGATGTGCAAATGGGTGTGTTCAAGGACAGCTGAGGGGTCAATGTGATGGCTCTAATCAACTTTGCTTCACTCCTCACCAAACTCCTCCAGCAACGCCCACGATGGGTCCCAGCATCCTGCAGTGATTTACAGGAGTTTCCCTGAGGTGCTTTGACCTCTTACCATCAGCCTGAACAGGCAAAACTAATCAAGGTTTGTTCAGAAGTAATTTTGTGTCAGAGCTTCTCTCGAGGAGCAGATAATCAAGCTCTCTTTATTTATTTGTTTGTTAATAAAGCTGTATAACAAAGGATTTCATCATTCCAGCAATGCTGAATGTAATGTGCTTGCAATAATTAATGCCACTACTAATGGAGGATTGGAATTTTGCCTTAATTATATCATTAAGACACATTTCATGCATTTAATTGTTTTTGTAAAATGACAGCCAAGTTCTCCTGCTTCACATTTCCCATTTCCAGATTCAATTACTTCCCATGCAAGGGCAACCTGCTAGTAATGGCCTCTCACAGCTTTTGCTTTCCAGGGGAAATCAAGTGGGTTGTGGTTAGATATGCCAATACTTTTCAGGTTAGCAAAGCTTCTACGTGTTGTTTGTCAATGTTAGTGATGAACAGATGCACTGAACTCCCTCTTCCTCCTTGCTGGCCTGGATTTCATGAAAAATAGGGGTGGGGGGAAGGGGAAAATGTGTCAAGACAGAACAAGAAGGTTAAAAATCAATCACAGGCTTTGTCACATGCCCTGCTGCACCTGTGGGAGGTGAAGTTTGGGTAAAACATGCAATGTCTGATCCAAAGGCAGGAGCCTCAGGAGCAGGGACTGCCGCCTCAGGGGGGATGTTTTGATCTTTCTTATGGGACAGCACCAGCTCAGGGCTTCCTATGAAAAGCTTCCTGCTTGTTCTTTGAAACTAAGCTTGTGTCTGTAAGGCCTGAACCAGTCACCCAGAGCAAGCCCAGGCTCCTGGTGAGGCATCTCAGAGGTGTGTGATTCAGTGTGGTCCATTGTGCTCCAGATCAGGGCCCAGAGCCCTTGGCAATGGTGACGTACATGGATTTGCTTTGGATGAGTAAATACAGTTTTCACTGGACAGGAATTTATAGTTTTGTCTGCAGCTCAGGGGGATGGGAGTGGTGTGGTCTCTCTGGTTCGTGCCTTCTCTGACTGCAGCTCTCTCCCAACTCTGTAATCATTGCTGTATAACTACACAAAGGCAAAATTCAGGGTGAGGGTGGTTAGGAAACAGGAGAGTCACTCCTGCAATACAGAAAATATTAAGTTGCCTTGAGGGGTATCACTGCTGGATTTTGCACCATCTGAGATTAGCCAAAACTGCCCCAAAGGCCATTCAGGTTGCTGGTGCTGCTTGCTTGGCAAAGCCAGCACTCCAAAATGTGAGATCCAAGGTGCCAAAGAACAGGTAAAGCAAGTGGAGGAATGGAATTGGAGCTGTGCAGGCAGCAGGGTGGGAACTCCCATGCCAGGAGACAGACACAGCAACTGGAAAAGACTTTGGAAACCTCTCCAAGTTGTTCCTGCAGCACTGGCTGTGGGAAGCATTTGGGAGCAGGCTTTTGTTCTCAGCCTGTACCCATGGTGCTGACTTGATGAGTCCTTGACCTCAATTAGTTACGTTCGTTACTTGGAGCCCGGTGGGAACGAAGTCAACTGTGTCTTTCTTTCTCTTCTTTCTTCCCATCCTTTCTCACTTGGTGTATGAAAGAGCTGAAACTTGGCCAAGGCACAAATCCCCTGCAGCCCTTGCTGGGTTTTGCCCTCTCGGTGTCCTGGGGGATCTGCAGGAGAGGTGGAGGAACCCTGGGAGCTCTGCAGAGCCACAGAGAGGAATCCACAGAGAATTGTCCTGCTGGATGTGCTGCACATCTGCTTTGCCACTGCCTGTTGGAAGCCTCGAGCAAGAATCTCCCTGTGTCTCTTTCTCACTCATCTTAAAATTGGTGAGAGACACTCAGGCACCACGTGAAGCCCATGGGGGAAACTCACAGAGACACCAGGGAAACACCAGATACAAAGACAAATAAAGTGAGAGAAGCACTGATTTCCACTGGACAAAGCAGTGCACTCCCTTCTCACATCTTTCTACTAGGAGACTGAATTTCCAGTTCATTTTTGCTTATAGATTCTGTGTCTGGAGCGTTTCATCAAAAATACCTTCCCCGCCAGCCCCCTCCTTGCTGTGATTTTAGTAACAAATTTATGTTGTGTTTCATTTCAGGTTGTCCAACAAATTTTGGAACAAAACTGAGCACCATTAACTGTTGTTCTCGGAATAAACCAACAACACAATTTATCAATGTGGCAATAACAGTAATGTTTGTATTTCCCAGTCTTGAAATACTTGGATTGGAGATGACAACATTATAATTGAAAATAATGGTAATTATCTGTCTGCAAACGTGTTTTGCTGCTACGCTCAATATCTTCTTTGAAACCAGCCATGAACAGAAGTCACCATAAGCAACAATAAACTAAAAATTCATTTTCCTAGAGACTGGTGCACTGCATCTGTTGTGTGGGAATTAACTCTGATTTTTCTTTTGTTGGGGATTTCAAAATGGTCTGTGGATGGAGAATTTCAAGTCAATACCATCCGGAAAAATCAACTGCTTCTGTTTAGCTGAGTTTGAAATGTTATATGACAATATGAGTGGTTTTAATATATGGATATATATGTATGTACACCTTGAGATCATTAATATGGAAACAAGACACCTGCTGTATCAAAATGAGAAGGAAACATCAACATAATTCTTCCTGCTTTTGTAGTGAAAGTTGCCAAATGTTGTGGGCAACATGCCTTGGGTATGAACAGAGTACTGCCTGAGCCTAAGGAACAGCGTTTCCTCCTGGGTTCAGGGCCCTGGGCACTGCTCCCACCTGCCCTGTGCTCCAGGACCATGGGCAGGGGCTCAGGGAGAAAATTTTGGTTGGTTGTTTTTTCTGGACCCACTTAAACTTGGCTACCACAACATGTTCAGAGTCCCTCCCCGGAAAATAATGTACCAGTGCAGGGCAGGGAGGAGAGGTTTTAGATTTTATTTTGTATATATTCCCTGTTTTATTGCTGGTTTCAAGTAACACCCCCTTTTGCACTGCCAGTGCCAGCAGGTGAGACACCTGCCCCTGCTGCAGTGGGACAGGGAGAGCATCTCGGGAGAGCATCACCAGTGGAAGCAAGAACCAAATGAGCATCTTGGACCTCTCCAGCTGGGATTTGGGGCAGGAGGAGGCAGGCAAGAGCTTCAAAGGGGAGATGACAGCCCACAGCTGGACTCAGGGAGGGACCCTTGGTGTCAGGGTGGGGTCCAGCACCAGCTCCATGCAGTTGTTTAACACCTTCTCCTTGCAGCCCTATTTCACTATAAGCTACTGAGATTAGTCCCTTATGAACTAGTTTCTGTTGTCCTTATTAACCAAGGATTAATTAATTATTAATTAAGCAACCCAGGCTACTTATTAATTCAACTTGTTAATTAAGTATAGGATGCTAATGAGGCAGCTTGTTAATTGAGTTGTCAGGGGGAAGTGAGGATGGAGAGGAGGATTTTTCTGCCCAGTTCCTGTGGCAGAGCCAGGAATGTGGCTCCATGTGGGGACATTGGTCGTGGGAGCTTCCTGAGCTGGGTCATGCAGTCACAGCTTGGAAGAAGCTTTATTTACATTTATTCCTTTTTATTGTCAGCCCAAAACAGCCTGTCAAGAAGAGACTCCAGGACTTGCAGGCCAATATTTCAGTGCTACGTGCAAGACTAAGCTGTGTGAGTGTGTGGACAGGACCAGTGTGCCCAGGGGATACAGAGGTACGGAGGATGACCTGGAGCTGTGGGGGGTGATGGATAGCAGGGGCCTCCTGCTTTTCCCAGACTTAATGAGATGCACAAATGGGAATTCTGCTGCTTGAAAAGCCTCTTGCCTGAGACAAGAAAGATCTGCAATTTCCAGACAACAACAAGAATGAGAGATCAACAGGAGTCCTCTGCTTTTCCAGAGCCTTTGTAGGGAGTGAGAGCCACAGCTCTGTGCTGTGTGAGAGCTACCTGTGGTTTGCCCCAGCTCTGCTCCTTTTTCTGTTTGCAGGGTCAGGCCAGGATCATGGAGGATGGAGCTGCTGTGTCTCCCTGAGATGTGAGGGAAAGATCCTCCAGCACTGAGGTTTTGTGAGATAGCCCCACACAAGCATCTTGCTGTGTATTGGTGCCAGGTAGTCAGGACTGCTACAGTAATTCCAGGATGTTTTCTCTGAAAAGTTTGCTGATGGGCCATTTCTTGTTGCCAGCAAGACTCCAGCATCAGTGGTTTGTTCCACTGCTAATGCCATTCCCCAGGCGAGATGAAAATAAAACCATTTCTAATCACTTCTGAAAGTTTCTGAAAAGAACTGGGGGAGGGGGAGAGCTAATGAGGAAAACACACAGCTTTAGAAACAGGAGAGCATTCCCTGAAGTCAACAGAATAAAAAAATTCTTTTTGAATATTCATTTCTACTGAGATTTTCTATCGCTATAATTAATTTGTCACAAATACCCTGACAAAGCATTTCTGGTGGAGTGATGAAGGCTACAGGCAGAGGTTTACTTAGTCTCTTTTGAAGGAAAATAACTAGCTATCAAATGACTTTAAACTCCTAAAGCTTTTCTGGCTTGATCTTGCTTTCATTAAAGAATGCTACTTGGCTTTGAAGACATTTAAAGCTTTTGAAAAATTGTTACATGGATTTATTTTTGGTTAATTCAGTCCCCTTCTGGTGCATTGGTGTATTATCCATGGACACTTTGAGAGGCACTGGCTATTTGTTTTCTCTTCGTGGAGAGGGAGAGAACAAAGCCTTTAAACACCCATAGTCATTCAGGCTCAGTTCTGCTGGTGCTCCCCTTCCTTCCTGCAGTAACTTGGGGTCCTTGGGATGTTCACCCAAAATAAAACATTTCTGACAGCAGCCCGGTAGCAAATCGATGCTGAACGTCTCGAATGACTGATGTGTAATGACTCTGCCTCTTTAGCTCAGATCAGGATCCCTGCTTAGATCAGATCAGCTCAGATCCCTGCTGGGCCAGCCGTGGTTAGCCTGGGCAATTCGAGTCTCCAAGGTTTCCTGCTTTGTGTTTCTACCTCCAAATCGCTGCACCACACAGGACATCCTCGCAGGACCCAGCAACTGACTCAAAGCAGCAAGAATCTTTGCTTGATGGGAGAAGGATCAGACCTGATTCTGTAACCATTCCTCACCCCAAGTAGCACCAGTTCAATCAGATTATTCATGTAAGGAAGCCTTTGCTGACGTGAGTAATCGTGGCAGGTTCTGGCCCTGAGTTATTACATGAAACCATCTCAAGCTCAGGAGAAAGCTGCATGACTCAGATCTAGCTTTAAAAAATAAAAGTTTTAAATCCCAAGTTAGGATGTGCCATTTGGCTCCTGCTGAAGTTGGTCTAAAAAGGCAGCACTGAATAATAAAAAAGATCAAGCTTTTGATGTTAAATTGCATGTTCAAGCATAAAATCCAGCCTTGATGATGAAGCTTAGCCTGGCTTATTTCACTCGGGCAAAGACACTAAACAAGAACCTTACACTCTTTCTCACTTAGAGGAAATGTCTGTGCATTTAAAAAAAGCAAAAAAAAAAAACTTTTGACAGATAAGTAATTAGGAAACATCTGGCCAAACTGACGGCAACAGAAGTGATTCCAATCAAAGGTGGTTCAGTGAAAGCTTTTCATCTCGACTCCAACAGAAACAGCAAACTTAGCACTTAAAAAAAATAAAAAAACCCTCTAAAATTCCAGCTTCTGATGAAGTGTTACAAAGTCAGAGAGTGAAAAGTGCAGAGACATCCACCCAGCCCAGGGCTGTGTGGAGCAGGAGGAGGGAGAGCCCTGGCTGTGCCCAGGATGAGGTGAGTGCCAGGGGCCCAGAGGCAGGGCCAGTGCTGGGATGGAATTCCCTGCAGTGTCCTTGGGAAGGCTGGAAGGTTCCCGAGGGTGCTGCTGTGTCCTTGGGAAGGCTGGAAGGTTCCCGAGGGTGCTGCTGTGTCCCTGGGAAGGCTGGGAGGTTCCTGAGGATGCTGCTGTGTCCCTGGGAAGGCTGGAAGGTTCCCGAGGATGCTGCTGTGTCCCTGGGAAGGCTGGGAGGTTCCCGAGGGTGCTGCTGTGTCCCTGGGAAGGCTGGGAGGTTCCTGAGGATGCTGCTGTGTCCCTGGGAAGGCTGGAAGGTTCCCGAGGATGCTGCTGTGTCCCTGGGAAGGCTGGGAGGTTCCCAAGGGTGCTGCTGTGTCCCTGGGAGTGCCTGCTAGAAATGGTCCTCCAGGTTGCTTTAAATTTCAAAGAAGTTTCATTTTGAGATTTTGGGAAAATTTTAGATATTTCTTCTACCTCAAACTGGCAGGTTTATACATGTCCAACCTCTCCAGCCCCTGTGACCCTTCCTGTGGTGTTCACATATGGTATCTCAGTGGGGTGGACAAGACAGCCACCTTCATTCTGCAGCACTCAGAATCAAACCCTGGTGTTGGTGGGGGCTGTTGCTTCTTTCAACTGCCCATTTTTATATTTTTAAACACACCAGACTAAAAGCCCAGAGCAAACCTCACTGTTCAGCATCCAGCTGCATCCCTGAGCTCTGCCAAGCAGGGCAGGAGGGGCAGCAGGGCCCCAGAGAAGGGACAGGTCTGGGAGAGTTTAGTTGGTGTCCCTTTGCCCAGAAGGGAAGCAGAGGAAGGAGAGGATCCCTGCTCCAGCACAGCAGCCATTTTAAGCTGCTTCTTGCACAGCTGGAAATCATTGCAATTGCATCAGCTGCCAAGGGGAGTTAGGAGGTTTGGCAGGAGCCAGAGGGAAGGAGGTAGCAGTTAAATCATTTGTGAGGAGTAAATGCTTCAAAGGCAGAGCGAGGGGCCCTGGCTCACCGGCAGTGCCAGCACGGTCCTGCTCTGCCCAGCCCCAGGGTGGGATGGAGCAGGGCCCAGCACCCAGCAGGAAATGAGTTGCTCCTGCACTTCATTGCCCCACAAGCCTGTCCCCATCACAGACAGCTGGAATACCTTCCAACCGGGATGGATTTATTGTTGAGTAAGGAAATATGTGCTCTGTAACCTCACCACGAGAAAACCTCTGTAAAGCACGAACAGGAAGTGTACAATATATTCCTTTCCAAATTAATTGCTATTATTTTGATTAAAACACATTATCATATAAATATTTGATTAAGAATGTGATTAAATCTTTCTTGCTCATGAACTGTGACAACTTTAAAGTCTAACCTTTTATAGCTTGGCATCACATCATTATTTTTCTCATTAGCTACGTTTAATAATTCGATCTCATAATATGCTTTGCCATTTGGAACCTGCCTTTGTGTGCCAAGTTCAAATCCATGCTGTTAGTTATTTGTGCCACTGCAGATAATTAAACAAAAATTAAAAGCAATTTAACCTTGCAAGTCTGGCTACGGGTAAGAGGAGTGTTCGAGAAGGGGAGCAGATCACAGAGCACGAGTGAAAGTGCAAAGCTGGCCAGGAGCAGTGTGGGAAAGTGGAGGTGTCTCCTGGAGGATCTGGTAATTCAGAAAGTCCCTTTCCACCAGAGCATCACAAACAGAGTGAGCAAACTTGCTGTACACTCTTACAAATGATGGGACAGGGTAAGGGCTGAGCAGTTGGGTCTTTGGCACAGGGGGAGGAGAAGCACAGGAGCTCCAGCTGAGGCTGCCAAGGGGTCACTGAGAGGAGCAGTCTCCCACTCCCCCAGGACACATCCCTGGGATTTGGGTGCTGCCCTGGCTTCTTCCCCACAGCCCGGGCTGCTAATTTTGGGTAGTTCGGTGTGCTGCAGCCTTCTCCTGTCCCTCAGCAGGATCAGGCCCCTGCAGGCTGTCTGGAGGCAGAAGGATGCCTCTGTCTCTCCCAGCTCACTGCAAACAGCCAGAGCCCACTTTCCTAATTTAAACTGCACACAAAAGCTTGCCTTACATGGTCACGGATGCTATTTTTAGGTCTGCCAATTAATCCAGCTCCGTTTGAGCTGGATTAGAAATCACATACCCCCTTAATTATAGGTGTATAAACTCCAGACTGGCAGCTGTTTTGACATTCTCAGCTGGGAAATTTGCCCTAAACAGCCGTCCCCTCCCCGGCTGCGGCAGGATCGGGGCTGGGGCTGCTGCCTCCGTGCCCATCTGCTGCCGTGGCACCGCGCCCGCTCCGGCCTTGGACGCCTGCCCTGGGACACAGGTGCCAGGCAGCAGCGAGCAGCCATGGGCAGCCTCCCTCTTTCTTCTTTTCCTTTTTTTTTTNGTTTTTTTTTTTCTTTTTTTTTTTTTTTTTTTTTTTTTTTTTTTTTCCCCTGCAGGAAAATCTCCCCTGTGCCCCCCAGGCCTTTCCTTTCTGCTGAGGACATCTGCCAGAGATGAGGAGGAGCCGTGCCAACGCGCTTTGGGGTCTCCACCAGGGCTGCTGGACTTGCCTGCCCCACACGATGGGCAGGGGGACAGCCCCTGGCACGGCTCAAGCTCCCACTCCCAGCAGTGCCAGCCCATGTGGGGCTGCCCATGGCACCTCTGTGCCCAGGCTGGTGCAGGGGTCTGTGCCATGGGGCCGTGAGCCTCAGACCAGGGTGGGCCCACAGCCGCTGCTCTGGGTGCCCCAAGGGTGGAACAGCTCCCGGCCAGGGTTCCTCTCTAGGGGTAGGGACACCTGAGTGAGGAGCTGCCTTTTTTATTTTTGTGTGGGTGGGGAGATTTTAAAGCTGAATGTCCATGGAGTTGCCCATTTCTGACCCTGCAGTGCTGCTCACTGGTGGGTTCCTGGTGGGAGCCCACTGACACCTAATGCAAAGAGCAAAAAGACAACTGCAGAGAAAGTTCCATGGGAGCCTCCCTGGAGCTGTGCTGTCACTGGAGACCACCCTGAGGCACCTCTAAGTGTGGGGCAGGGCAGGAGGAGAGGGCCAGACCTTGCTTTACCATGCTGGTCCCTCCCGGAGACACTGCCAGCACAGCTGCTGGAGCATCGCTCTCGCTGTGCCACGGCCGGGGCAGCCGGGCAGGTCCCACCCGAGCAGTGAGACAATGCCCCGGCAGCCTGGGACAGAGCCACCCCGGGGCCTGCTCCAGCTCTCCGTGGGTTTTATGCCCAGTGCTCATCTTAGTTCTTTTCTTCTTTCCTGGTAGCTGGAGGCTGGACAATAGCTGGCACGGATGCTGTTTGATCCCGACAAAAGCTTTTTTGTTTCAGTGTAATATCAAATGCTTTTGAGCCTGGTGAACAAAGTGCCCTCTCGCTGGAGCTCTGTGATGCTTTCCCCCGTCTCTGTCTGGCACTGTCGGCAGCACCAGCACAGGACAGTCCTCTGTCCTCTTCCTGAGAATCTCAGTGCACCTCTTGGTGCCTGTTTAGTTCTGTGTTTATGTTAAAGTCTGGCACAGTGCATCTCGTGGGGCAGCTCAGTGTCCAGGCACAGGCTCCCAAAGGAGTTTTTCCATTAAAGCTGCAGCAATATACATTTACTCACAGTGTTTTCTGCTTCCCTTTGGGAACAAAGCAGTGTTACTCCTGCCAGTGCTGCCCTCACAGAGGGAGAGGTTTAATGTTGGTGTGTGTGGCTGTTGCCTTCGAGCAAAGCTCTTCCCTGGCACAAGGGACCTGCAGGGTTCAGTGGGGAGCTCCCCCTGCCTCAGGGCCACCCCGAGGGATGGTTTATGAAGCCACGGGCCAGGGTGAGGGATGAGGACAGAATGAGCTCATTTCCCAAGTCGGCTCTGCAGCTGCCTAGGACAGGCCAGCTCTGCCAGCTGACAGTGACATCCCGGGGTGCCAGAGGAGCCCTGGGCCACTCTGAGGCCCGGGCAGGAGGCACAGGGACAGGCACACAGCACTGCCAGCTCCTGCTGCTCAGCAGAGAGCTGGAAGGGAAACGTGAGGATTCCCTGAGCTTTGCTCCTGCTGGCCAGCCCATCAATGCCCTGGCAGAGCATCAGTCCCACCTGTGTCTTCACAGAGCTGTTTGGAGAGAAACACATCTGGCAGGGGTTGAGAAGGGGAAAGTGGAGGTACTTGATTTTATGGGCCTTGGAAATTCATAAAAACTCTGGTGGAGTTCTGGGAGAAGCCTTTCCAGCAGTTCTGACCCAGCCTCCTGTCTCTGGGCTGTGGGGGCTGCCTCCTTCCCCTGCCTTGCTGCAGCTCCTTTTGGTGGGCACGAGGAGCAAGAATGCAGAAAGTCTGGGCAGGAAAGCAGGAAGGTTTTGAGTCTGACAGAGGTTTTCCAGAGTGACTCACAGGGCAGCCATTCTGCACATCCTCATCCTGCTGGAAGGACATACCTGTGGTGGATTCCTGAGGCGCCGAAACCATCACCCAGAGAGAGCAGAGTCAGATATCACTGTGAATCACCCCAGGCTCTGAGGGGTTGCCTCAGTGTCCCCTGTCCCCACATCCAGGGCTGGACCACCTGTAGAACAGCTCTGCCATGGACAGAGCCAAGCAATGGGGTGACAAACTAGAGACTCAAATCTTCCTGTCCCTGTGCCATCCATCCTTGAGCACACAGGCCATGGCCACTCTCTGTCAAGACTGAGCCAACCAAGTGGGAAAGGTGAATTTACAAATCTCTGCAGTGTGAACTGTACAAAGACCTACAACCTCATCTCAGCATAGTGACCAGCACTGGCCAGTTCTGATCAGGTCCAGCCACTGGGACAGCGGGACTTGGATGCTGCTCACAGCACCCAGAGCCACCCAGACTCCTCCTGTCCACTGTCAACACAGTGAGGAAACCCCTGTGAGTGAGAGGCCCTGCCAGCCCCCTCTGATACCTGGGAGCTCTTGCAATAGCCAGCAGGAACTGCAATTAATGTCTGCTGCAATTTCTTCATTATCATAATGACAGTGCTCAGCAAAATATATGGGAGACGTTGACGGCGACGCCCAGATGCTGGAACCATACGATGCCACATGGAAAATCATGGCATGGTATAAAAACCCAGCTTTTATATGGTACAGCTGCCTCTGCATAATGCCCTTGTAATTTATCAGTGGATGGCATCTGGTTCTTTCCTGTCATTTTTCGACTTTCAGACAACCATAATCTCAAGTGTCTTAATAATAACACAGATCTGCCAGACAGGGGAGGGGGGAGGATGGAAAGGGGGTGGGGAGCAAAATTTCTCCTTTTGTGCTGCTCATCCCAAATTAGAGGGGAAAACCAGCAAAAGGGGAAGTCTGCTGGGGGAATGGGAATGCTGGAGGGGCAGGAGGAGTGATGAGTGCTGGAGGAGGGGCTGGGGTGGCACAGCAGGTCCTGGAGGACCCTGCATGAGGCGGCACCTTGCAGAAGACATCACTGTGGTATCCAAGTCTGGAAGGGCTTCCAGGCATCTGCCCTTTCTGGGGCAAATTTACCTCTGTAGGTTTAATGCAAACCATTTGGCTGAGGCTAGAATTTGAGTGTGCACAGTGGTGGTGTAGGGTGGCACCACGGCAGAGCTCTGCCAGCCTGGGGCTGCACAGGGTGAGGGGACAATGCTGGGTCCTGTACTGGCTCCACAGAAAAAATGTGCTCAAAAGGGTTTGAGATCCGAGCTGTGCCTTTGGAGCTCCACAGCCACGCTGCTGGATCCTGCAAAGCTGTGTCAGAGCAAAGCTGCCCTGGTGGTGCCATCACAGAGGGTTCTCCTGGCACACCCTTCCCTCTCTGTGGCACTCACAGGAGTGCCTGAGCCAAGACACCTACGGAAATTGGGGTGTCCGAGAGTGGGGATGAGGGATAGGGATGAGGGATGGGGATGGGGGATGAGGGATGGGGATGAGGGATGGGG
>VZRZ01001260.1:593949-643281 GCA_013398175.1 Climacteris rufus
GGGATGGGGATGCGGATGGGGATGCAGATGGGGATGAGGGATGCGGGATGAGGGATGCTGTATGAGGGATGGGGATGATGGATGCGGGATGACGGATGCGGGATGGGGATGAGGGATACGGGAGGCGGATGAGGATGCGGACGCGGGCGCGGGCCGGGCAGGCTGCCTGCTGCCACCACGAGATGGCGAGCGAAGGAGCCTCTTGGCAGGGCTGTCCCAGGGAAAGGGGCTCGGCTCTAGGAGGCTCGGGACGGCTCAGCCTGGTTTCCCGCAGCAGGGGAGGAGAGGAGGGTGGGGAACAAGTATGGGGACACTCACGGCCAGGCTGGGTAAGAATAAGGATGCTTGAAGTTATCCAAGCAGGATTTGGGAATCTGTCCTATGGCTGTTTGTATGCCTTGTATGTCTGTATGTCCCTTTTTCTGACATGCTGAATCTCCCGAGGAAGGATGGCCTCCCTTCTCCCTGGTCCCCTCTCCATGCCCTTTTCTGTCAGCATAACCCACTGCTTCCCCACCTCCCCAGCAGCTGCGAGGAGCGGGAGCAGAGCCAGGCAGGAGGGGTTAAGGGCACATGAGGGGCACCTGGAGGGTGGGCAGGTCCTGTGATAAGGAGCAGGGGCAGGAGCCCTGGCTGGGAGTTTCATGGGGAGCAGGAGGAAGGGATTTTCCTGGCTGTGATGGAATGTGTTGCTGCATGGAGGTAAATGGTGTGTGTTGGGGCTGGCTCTGCCTGGGTATGGGCAGGCTCTGCCCGGGTATTTAGTGCACAGAAATGTCCCCCATTGTAGGGTGGTGGGGATGATGAACAGGGTGGTGGGGATGGAGACCAGCAGGGCTGAACTCTTGCTCATCTGATTCTTTCCTGTGATTCCTTCCTGCCTCCTGCTCTGCCCTCTGGGAGCTCTGCTGCTGTGCATGCACACAAATCCCAGCCTTTGGGCTGTGGATCTGTTCTTGCCTGAATCTGACCTGGCAGGAGGGCTTGGGCCATCCCCCAGCCAGCCTGTCCCCTGGGATGCAGTGGGGAGTGCTCTCTGCCCCAGTTTGCAAAAGGGGCAGCAAAGGTGCTTCTCCCTGGATATTTCTGCTGGAGGAGTTTCCTGTGGAAACCAGCTCACAGCTCTGCTGGGTAAGATGTCTGCAGGAGCTAAAAGGGCTTCTGGTTAGATAAGTGCACCCAGAATTTGTACATGAGCTGTGGGAACACTTCCCCAGCGCTGCTGATGGTGGCATTGGCAGGGTTGCTGTTCAGCAGGGTCTGGCTGCTCTGTGACCTCCAGAACCAAACCTGGGGCAGCTGAGTGGGCAGCAGAGTCCCCTTACCCTGCAGAATCACAGCAATTACTTTGCTGCTCTATTGAGACAAGTGAGGGTGGCTATGAGAGCCACTCTGTAAAGGGGATTAGTGCTCCAACACAGACAGCCAGCACTCCTCCCAAGGCACCCTGACCTGCAGACCTGTTTTCACAGTTTGTGTCAGTCCAGAGTATCTTAATTTCTTCCTTTTTTTTTTTAGTGCACAGAAACTTCTTGTTGTTTTGTCCTTTTGAGATAGGAAGGGAGTAGAGAGACGTGTTATTTTGCTCTGCTTTCTCTGTTTGTATAGCAAGAGATAAGTACCATGTAAACAATCAGACAATATGTGCTGAACTGGATCTATTGGTACTAGCTGGGACAGAAGCTTTATCTTGGGAGGGTGCCTGGGTGGGAGGAGATCACTGGCTGGAATGAGCACAGATGATGCCAACTTCACCTTGGAGATGAAGTTTGTTCAGTCTTGCATTAAAATCTTTGGCAGAAACCCAGATGTGAGGCACCTCTCTGCTGTGCCCCTTGAGGTTCCTGGGGTATAAACGATTCTAGAAGGGCTCCAGTGCATGGGCAAGGCCCTTGAGGTACCTGGGGTATAAACATTGATTCTAGAAGGGCTCCAGTGCATGGGCAAGGCCCTTGAGGTACCTGGGGTATAAACATTGATTCTAGAAGGGCTCCAGTGCATGGGCAAGGCCCTGCAGCTCAGTGGTCATGGCAAGTGAGCACAGAACCTGCCCTGTTGGTGTGCTGGGGCAGGTCAGCCTCCTGTGAAGGAGGGTTAGGCCAATGCACTCTGTGCCAAGAGCACGTCTGTGGCCTGGGACAGCTGAAATCCCAGCAGTGTGGGCCCTCCTAAACTGGTGCACACTTGTGTGTTCATCAGGGAGCGTGTTGAGCTTGCCTGCAGTGGTTACCTGAGACACTCTGAAACAGATGCACCTGTAAAACAAACAGAGCAGCCAGTTAGAGAACCCCCAAACTCTGCTTTTTTACTTGCAGAGCTGTGACCCAGGCCAGCTGCCCTCTGCTCCTGCAGTGCCTGTCCTGGCTGGGTGGGCACCCAGCTCATGGGAATGGACTTTGCTGCTTCGTGCCTCAGTTGCTGGCCTGGGCTGCAGGGTGTTTGGTGTCTGCTCGAGGCACAGCTCCCTTCAGCCTTCCCAAAATCCTGCATGCTCCTGTGCACCACCAAAAGGGCCCTTGGCAGTGTGTACAGGTGTTTGGGTCAGGTCTCCTTTGGGGCTGCTCTCCCTAAGGCAGCAGCCCTGGGAAGGATGTGGTGGGTCAGAAAGCATTTCCTGATGTGTCTTCAGTGCATGGACTAATACAGGCTTGCAGGCTTTGCTTGGATTTCTTTCTTCCCAAGCAGCTTTCAGCTGGGCTGCCTGTCTGTGCTCACCACAGCCTGAGCCAGCCCTGCCTCTTCTCTCCTCCCTGACCCCTCCAAACCCAGAGCACCACTAAAATCAACTGGTTGTCTTCCTGGGGCAGTGGGAGCCTGGTGTGCTGCTGCAATGCTTTGCACCTCCAGTCTCACCATCACTGCACTGCAGCCCCCTCCCCACCCAGCAAAGCCCCCCAGGCCAGCACAATCCCTTTGGTTTCTGCAGAACTGGCACAGTCTGCCCTGGTAATTTGCAGGGAAGGCTGAATGCAAATAAAGTCGATGTGTCCATGGGTTTACTTAACAAATGGCGTGTGCTGCCCTCTGAGATGACAGTGTTTACCTCGCTGGTTGCAGAGCTGGCTCTGTGCACGCAGGTGAAATGTTCCTGGACCAAAGTGCAGCGTGCTGGAAGCAGGAATCCAGCAGCAGGACAACAAACACGTTATGCCAGCACCTGAGCTGGAGCTGCATTCCTGAGTGTTTTTGTCCATGGGTGTCCCTGGGATGGAGGGGGAGCTGCCAAGGGGCCCCTTCTCTTAATTAAAACAAAAGTGTAGTCAGGCTTCATCAGGTTCAGTGTTAATTAACCTGCAGGGATAAAGTCACTTAGTGGAGAGCTGCCTCTTTTCTGGACCTGCTGGTTGGATTTTTGTGCTCAGTTCTGCATTTACCTCCTTTTGCACAGATTCCTGCCCTGTTCATGGAAGTGCTGGGTGACAGGGACCTTGGGAGGGCTCTGGTCTGATCTCTGAGCTGTTGCCAGGGCTGGTTTGTCTTGGCCTGGACACCTCCAAGGACAGAGCCTCCTCAGCCCCTCGGGCAGTCTCTGCTTTGCACCAACTCTCCAGGAGAAAATTCCCTGATGTTCACCCTGAACCTGCCCAGGTGCAGCCCTTGGCACACCCCTGGCACCACAGGACGTGGGGCTCTGCTCTTCCAGCCTTGCCATCCCCTCTGCCTGTTCCCAGCCCTGGAGCAGTTGGAGTGAGGCTGCCAGTGAGATACATATTTCTCCAAAGAAATACGTATTTCCATACAAACAAACACTGCTGGCCTGGGTCAGCCCAGTCCCTTCCTCACAGGTAGGAGACTGCAGATGTCCCACAGCTCGAAAATGAAACCTGCCCTGAGAGGAAATGCCTTCCTGGTGCCCAGCTGGGAAGCCTGAACTTTTCTGGTTTTTTTTGAAACATTTATTTTTTTAAATGTGATTTATCCACCATTTCAGCTGAAGCTGGAGTGGTGAATGCTGCTGGGAAATGGAGTTTGGATTGGAATGTTTTCTCTGTGAGCTCTGGAGGGGTGGTGGATCTTTATCTCTCTTCGGTCTCCCTTGGCAACATCTATTTACATGGCTGCATAAGCTGCTGAAATAGTTACTTCACCCAAGTCTTTTGTTTTGTTTCATTGGAAACCAATATTTTGGCCATGTCAAGGCTCGAATTCTTTTGTGGCATGTTTAATCCAGGTTTGATGGCTTGTTCTGCTCCCAGAGGTAGAAAGCCAAACAGAAATAAATACAGGGAAAGAACTGATGGGATGTAAAGGAAACTGGGGTGGGAAAAAAACCCAAAAACCTGAAGTATCAGCAATTTGGCACAAACCCTCTATAATTTTTTTTTTGTAATATGGCTCACGAGACTTCATGAATCTCTGTTTAAAAAGGAGGGAGATGGTTTCAAAGCCTTTGGTGGTGTGGCCAGATGGTTAAGGAAGTTCTCCCTGACTGAAGGATTTGGGGGTTTCTGTGCACAGCTGACAGGGATTAGTCCATCCTGCAGGCTGGGGATGTTCCTGACTTCTGTGCTTTTCCTCCTGGCTGGTGACAACACCGTGGGACAGTTTTGATGGGTGTTGTCACATTACAACCTGCAGTGATGGGGGCCTCACTGCTGGTGCTGGCTTGTGGTGCCCACATCTCTCTTGCCTCTGTATTTTGTAAACCATCAGCAACCTCACCTTTACACAGACCCAGCCTGGGAGGAGGCTGCTTCCCTGGGGTGGGGGTCTTGGATTGGGTCTCCCACCTGTCCCTGTGCCTCCAAGCAGGACTCTGGGTGTCTCTTCTTCCTCCCAGCTGCTCTGTCTCGCCTGTTCTGACCATAAATTCTCTGGACAAGGAGCTTTTGATGGAGAAGAGAGGTTATGGCCCTGTTTGTGCCTGGGGCTGCTGCTATTTGAAACAACCAGAGCAGAATTTCTGCTGTAGCTGAGCAGCCTCTGCCCAAGTAGGTATTTGTCTGGGAGCCCAGAGGAGAATTTCCCTTGCTGCCTTATCAGCCTTATCTGCTTCTGCCCTCAAGCCAAAGTGGTGACGAGTGTTTTCTTCTCATTTATCTGTGTACCTGCCTTAGTGATTGGCCACAGGGGATGGGGGATACTGTAGATCCCTAAACAAATCACTTTCTCCCGAAATGCAAGTTACTAAGTAATACAAGGAATCAATTTGACCGGGTTGCTTATCAGCCTGGATAGGGCACTGCTGCTCCCACTGCAATCTAAGTAGGATCTCTTGGAAAGCTTTTATCTGGGATTGATTTTTATCTAAGATAGGCATTATCTGCACAAAATAAATGGTTTTTGCCCTGTAACCTGTGGTGATGTTACAGACAGGACTGCCAACATAAAGCCAGGCAAAGGGCCAGTTTGCATTTGCCTCTGGGGTTGGGCTGTGCAGGCAGCAGTGCTGGGTCTGGGAGCCAAACTGCAGCCAGGTCCTGCTGGGCTGCTCAAAGCTGACCTCCGAGGTGCCTTGTTCCCTGTCACTGCCCTGCCACCTCCCTCAAGCTCCCTGGGTGCTCCCAGCCCTCATCCCACTTGGAAAGTGGCTGTCATCTTCTCCTTCCCCCAAGCCCATGTGGGTGCAGCCCCAGGAGGCACCACGAGCTACCAGAGCTCAGGAGAGTTTTTCCTCTTCCTCCTCCCTTCCCAGTGGTGCCAAGGGGCTCAGGGAGTCTGACCCTCACCCCAAGGGCACCCCCATCACACCTCCAGGATCTTGTCTTGTGTTTGGCAGCACATCCTTGGCCCTGACACAGGATAACCTGGCCTAAATAATAGATTACAAGAGCTGATCTCACAGTGCAGATCATTTTGCTGGCTTTGTAAAGTTAATCAGTTTACATGTTGCCATTAGGTCAGGAAAGCTCCATTTACCTTAAATAATTAATCAAGATCAATTAAACACGGGGTAATTGTGAAGAACAGCAAAAGGCAGAATGACCCTCATTTCTTCCCATTCTTTATCATGTTTAGACAGCCCAGTGAACAGCACATCTTGCAGAGCTTGGGCAGTGGGAGAGTAACTTACATTTATGTCCGTGATGACAGCTCTGTCCCGAAGGTTTGACCTAATTACTGCATCTTGTCTCGACTTCTGTCTGGGAGTTATTGTTGCTGTCATTGTGGCAAGTGTAGCTAATGAAAACATCCAGTGGTTCCATTAAAATATCAGCGTGGTGAGTCGGCTCTGCTGTGCAAGTGCAAATGGATGTTTCTGAATCCTTCAATTTTTTTGGTGACTTCTCACATCACTTTGGAAATTATCCTCCAGGAGTACTAACAAGTATTTGTTTGGGTCATACATGATAAGATCAAAGAAGAAACTTCTTGAAAATAACTCTATCATGTATTTGATAATTATTACAATCTCGATGCTCCCTAACAGGGAACAGAAATGCCTCTTACATAGGAGAACTTTACAGAGGCTGCAAGCTTTGGCTGTTTAGTTGATTTTGGAGCTGCTTGGATGTAACTTGTAGTAGTTTACACAGATGTTTCTTGGGCTGTTTATTGCTTAAATAAGTTGGTTGAACATGGCAGCAGCCAGTACAGCAGCTGGTAGAAAGGGGCAGGGTATGTCCCAGTGACAGCTTCCAAGCTGCAGGTGGGAGCTGCAGGGCCAGTGCAGGATGTTCCTGGAAGGAGCCTGTTTCCTTCACTTCCACTGAGTTACAAAACTTGTTTTTCTATTCTGAGAAACATCAGCACAAAAGGACCATAAAAAGTTTTAAGAGGACTTCCCTTGGCTCACTTGTTAGGAAGCTCTTTGCAGTGAACTGGCAAATACCTGCTGGAGGCTGGCTGGGCTCCTCCCAGAGCAGGGGCAGGATCAGGTGAGGTGGCTCCTTCCAGTCCTCTTACCTGTGTCAGAATTACTTGAGCATGATAATCTCTCTGGCCCTGACTTCCAGGAAGAAGAGCAAGTCCCTGAGCCATGGGGACTTGATGATCTTAAAGGTCTTTTCCAACTTAAATGATTCTATGGCAGGTTTTGAGAGCAAGACAAGACTTGCAAGATACTGTAAAATGGGATCTTTTTCCAAAATGAGAGACTCTTATCCCAAAGAAGTGAAAGCAAATTGCTCAAAAGAGTGTGCTCAGAAAGTTGAACAGGCTAGACATGAATTGCTGTTTCAAAAAAAATCTTTTCTGCTACCCTTCTCTCCTGCAGTCAGTTTTGCTAATTCTTTGTCCTCAGAAATGCCATTTTTATATGGATAAATCTATAGATGATATATTATGAGAAGAATTCTGCAGTGATAGCTCACTCTTCTTTTTGCTCCTGATGAGGAAATTGCAGAGGGTGTTTTTGGCTGTAATTCCTGGAGATCAACATGTTAATGAAGTAGCCAATGAACTTTGGGTTGGATGTTGCAATGTCCTCGAGCTGTAGCACTTATCTGGATTACTCTTCAGAGGACCCATGTCCTGTCTGCTCCACAGGGAGGTTCATAGAACAGTCCATAAATCCTCAGCAATGCACACAATGGGGTTTGTTTTAATTTATAATCTACCCCAAGTCACAGTACACTGCTCGCTTGTTGTTGATGTGGTGCCTGCTGCACTGACATAACCTGTGTGCAATGGACACTGAGCTCTCTCCAGGCAATTGTGGTTCTCCTTCAGTCTAAATCCCCTTTCCCAGCAGCACAGCACAATGGCCCAAGGCCTGGAAATATTTATGCTACAAGGACTCCTGGGCTAAGTGTGGCTGGATTTGTGTGTCCCTGTGTTGTGCACACAGTGCAACAGCAACAAACTCTGAATTTCAGGGGTGTCACTACTGGGAGGTATCTGGTTCTGCACACAGGCAGGCTGCAAACCTTCTGTTAACAACAAAACCTCCAAAATCACTGATCCTCTCTGTTCAGAGGGGTTGCATTCCTTCTCTTAGGTGCTTTGGAGGTTCAGTGATAAGGGAGTACTCAGCACCATAACCAGAAGTTTGGGGGAGGAGAACTGGCAGTGAGGAGCCCTGGATGAGAGCAAAGAGTTAACTTGCACCACTGGTTGCATGACAGCCCCCAGCTGTCTGTGCCTTCCCCTCCAGCACTTTTCTCCATTATTTCATCAAAGCAACAGGCATGGTTTTAATTTTCCATGACTTGCTTATGAAATATGATCCTTGCTGTAATAAAGAAATGATTTGGTTTGTAATGGATACATAAGAAATCAATTTCCTATTTTTAAATTAGGTGGGATTAACAATGAAGCAAACAATAAGCAGAGCAACTGGGGGAGAAGAAGGATGGGAGAAAGACCTGGCAGCCTCCAGACAGGCCTGGCTGCACTCGGACATGTTACGCTGCATTTGTTAATGGCTCCACCAAGGCAGTCACAGCTGTAGTGGTTCTTCCAATGTATATTCATTTTATGCTTTAAAATAATAATGCTGGTAAGATCACTGCAGATTCATGACTTCCCTTCTGCCTAGCAGTGACATTTAGGGTGCAACGTGGTTTCTGTTCAAAGTCACAGTTCAAAGAATCCAGCACCACCATAAAAGTCTTGGGAACAGGTGCCCTCTCTGGCCTTCCTGCTGTGCCTGCAGCAGGGACAGCATCCAGCAAACCCGTTCACCTGCACTGGGAGGTCAGGAGCTGCTCTCCAGCAACTGGAACAGAAGAGGCTTCCACTGTCTAAGGGTGTAGCTGTATGTGAGAGCTGCTTGTTTGGAGATAGAGCAGCAGTGTGACACAGCCTGCAGGGAGTTTTGTAGCTGTCATTGCTAGAAACCATCTGGTCCCCCTCCTTTACCTTCCTCCTACAGCACTGAGCAGTGCTGCCTGGGGACCCCCAGGCCAGGCACTTGTCAGCAGTCCCACAGCCCTGCACAAGACTAATCTGTGCAGTCACCTCCCTGGCAGCTCCATGCTCCGTGTCCCTGAAAAGAAAGCACTTTCCAGTCCTTGCATATTCCCAGTGCCTGGTAATTCTGTGCTGCTGTGCCATGTGCTCCACCTGTGCAGTCCATCTGCTGAGGTCCATTGGAGGGCTCTGAGGGGCACAGGGATTAACCTTTAGCCTCTCAAGATGCTCTGTGTGCTTTTTTTATCCCCTGGGTTCCCTGGCAAATTCACCTCCTGTGTAGCACGGAGTGGACATGGTGCTTGCAGGGCATGTGTGGGGGGGCTGTGTGCTGCCCAGTCGCTGCTCTTTGCTCCAGGACACAGTTCCTGGGAGCTGCAGGAGTCTCAGAAGGCAGATTGCCCTTTAGACCTTGGGCTGCAGACGGCTGATCCCGCTTCCCTGCCAAGCCCCGCGGCGCTGCCGGCGTGTTTCGCCGGTGTTGACAGATGTGCTGTTGCTCTGCTTTCCTACGTGTGCAGGGAGCTCAGGGATCACAGTGTCCCTGGAGCTGTCACCTTGGAGGGCTTTGGAGGTGGGGAGTGGTCCTGGGGCTACCAAGGCTGTCTGAGTCTGTCCCCCTCAGCAAATCACCAAATTGCAGTGTGGACTTGCCAGAGCTGCTCTTCTGGTGCCAGCGACTCCTCCTGGCCCAGCTCCACGCTTGTGCTAAGTGGCTTTGGAGCTGCCCCAGGGGTCTGTCACGGGGTGGAATTAAGAGTTGCATTTGGCTGGCTGGTCTGTCTTTCCTTCCTGGATGCTATTGCTTTTTTTAGCTTATCTCGGTTCTGCATGGGTTTGTGAGTTCCTGCTGAAGTCTCTAACAAGATTTGCATGGTGGCTTCTTTTTCCTCCAAGCAATCATAATTTGGCCAGAAATAAATGTCTGCAAAAATCTTTTTAAAGTCTCTCCTTCGTGTAGGTTTCTGCAGCCTTCTTGAGAGACAAGCCGTAAAAACTGATGGGACTTTTGGAAATGGTTGGTGGGACTTCTAGGACTGGGCAGAAGTCCAAACAATTTCTTGTAATCTTCTCCACATAGATCTGTTATTGCTGGGGCAGGTACCAGATGCATTATCACTACTAATCTCCTTCAAGGGTGGAGGGGTGCCTGAGTGTAGATAACTGTGATGAAATAGAGCCAGATTTCTGTCTTTATAGGATAAAGACCAAGAAAACTCCACGGAATGCAAGGCCTGCTTCTCCTTGCTAGTGTCAGAAGGTTATTGTTTTTGTACTCTAAGACCACCAGTCAACCCACAGCTCTCAAACAGCCTCCCCCTCCCCTTCCCAACTGTTGTCCTACTTAAATGTATAGCTTTTTTTTCCCATTAGCTACCTCTGGAGCTTCAGATAACTGTTGGTAGTGTCACTCTGAAAGGCAAAACCAGGCTGAATGCACAAAAACAAACCCACAGATTCTTTGTGTCGCCACCAAAGCCAGCGGGAGCTCTGCTGTCCAGCTGTGCTGTCACGGCCCTGTGGCTCTCCATGAAATTGTTATTTAAGGCAATCCAGGGACTGAGCTGGAACAAAACTTCAGGCACACTTCCCTGAGCCTGGGCATACTTGAATGAGCTATAGGAAAAGGAACATGGGAGTCAGGCTGCTCGGTGAGGGCCAGTGCAAGGCAGAAGCTTCACATGGATCTCACCACCTCTCTGGCTCCTGCCAGCAGGAGCAACTCCTGGGAGAGTTGTTCTGTGTCATTCAAAGTTACCCCACTTCTGCAGCCTTCCTGCATAAGGATGGTGATATTGTTCACCCTGTGGGTGGCAATTTATCTCCATGCCCCTTGCAAGGCTCTGCTGGCTTCCCAGCCAGCTGAACTGCCATTCTCTTGTAGCTTTAGGTTTCACTCTTTCCAACCTTGGATAAATTTAAAGGCGCTATTCATAGCTGCTCTCAGGATCTGGAGCTCCAGAACACCACGGGAAGTTTCTCATCTGCTCAGGAAGACACAGATAAATATAGTGATGGTTTCCAGTGGGTAAAATGAGGGTTTGTTGTGCTCTTCACGTTCAGAGCTGGCATTTGTGCCGTTGCTGTGCCAGCCTCCACCATGGTGACAGGCCCTTCCTGGGATTTCTGATGAGATGGGAAGGAGGACAAGTACAGACTATTGGTTTAAAGCCTGCAAATCTATACACAGTGGGGTAAGATCTATTTATTTTGAGCCTATGAGCTATTTCCCATGGAGGATGAGCTTAGTGTGTGCTGGAGAACAGCTGTTTATCAGGATCAGATTTCTGGGAGGGACTGTTCCTTGGCCATCTCAACCTGGGGAATGGCATTGTAATGCTTTACAAGAAGAAGAACAGAAACTACTTTCTTGGTTCAAAAAAAGAACAAAACCAACAAAAATGAAATGCAGCAGTTTACAAAGGGATTTCTTAGTTTTATAAAAGGCCTGGAGGCTGCATAAAAAACAGCACAAAAATTTTGATACGTTCCTTGGGGAGGATTAAAACAGATGTTTTCTCTTTTCCAATGGCCAGCATCTGACATTTCCAAAGAAGACACAAAGAACATTTCTGGGATGTGTATTAGAAAATGTTCTCCTTGCAGCTTATCAGCTTGAAGGAAAGCTGCAGGCAGATCATCTCAGAACCTACATCTGGTCACATTTACACTGGAGAAAAGCCATGGCAAGTCCAATGGCAGCAGTGAGAGGAGAAGCAAAATAAATTCCAAGGTGACCAATGCCCCTGATGCCATCAAAGGCAGCACAAAGCCCTTCACCCTGGGAAGGGACAACTCAAAGGTCTTCTGCAGGACCTCTTACAGCAAAGGCACCATCATGATGTTTGTGTTTGCAAGGATCAGACACAGCCTGGATTTTGCATATTAATCTATGTGGATTTCTGCAATTTGCTCACAAAATCCTTCTCTGGTAAAGTTTTGTAGCCAACAGTTATATCCATGGCGGCTGCAGAATGCAGTAGAAGAATACAATAGCAATTTGGGTTTTTTCTTTCTAATTTCTCCCACCTAGCTGTTTTGCATAAAGACTCACAGATGGGGCAGGACGTGGTTTGGAATCTCGGTGAGTGGGATTTGCCAACACTCATTTGACCAATGTGCCCTTTTGTACTGCTGAGGTTCAGCCACTGCCAGAAATGTCCTCCATGATCAACACAAACAATTACTAATTTGGAGTTTAGAGTGCTTTGCTTTGCCACCCATAGCAGCATTTCCACAGTCTTCCAGCCAGGTACGTCTCTAGTTACAACAATTGTCTTTCAGCTGGGGAGCTGACTGACTATACTGCCGCAAGTATGGAATAAATCATGTTACTATGGTAGCCAAGGTTTTTGGAAAACAGCATTTCCCAGAGCACAAATGCCATTTCTCTGAATTTTGCTTCTTTTCCTGAAAATATCATCCCAGAATTGTGAGAGGTTTGAAGTTGGGTTTCACTTTTTTTTCCAACAGGAGTTCTGCAGCAAGCTGCATGCTGCTTTTCAGGTTTATTTATTTATTTGGTTTAACCTTCATCATGTTGACAGAATCCAGGTGCATGGATATCTTATATACTCAAGCTAATTACTGCTGAGACTGACATCTGAGAAAGGGATTTGAAGGAACAAGACAAAACACAGTCAAAACTTGACCTTGAAACATGAGAAATGAGTCCAAAGGATGGCATCAGGCTTGGAGGCTTCTCAACCTGTGCAAGGATTGGACCAAGGTCGAGGTCTGAGCTCTGTGGATTTATGTGTGCTAACAGGAGTACTTGGCACTGAGGCCAGACTTTTGCCCCAGGGACTGTGCTAAATCAGAGGGAGTTGAACACAGCTTTCCCTGGATGTGCTGCGTCCCTCACAGTGTTCTTGTCCACTGAATCATGGCACAAACAAGGTACCAGAGATCGTATCCTCAAGAGTGTTAATGGTTAAACTGTGACTTTAATTTTGTCTCTCTTCTTCTCAGCCACCGGTACATCCACAAGTGTTTTAACAAAGTATTTTGTTTCTCACTTCCCAGAATACCAAGTGCATTTCATAACACAGCTGTTGCAAATGTTATGGCTCTGTACACTTCATGTGTTAGTCTTGCCTGTGCTTCTCTTCTCTGAATCACATTTAATAGGCCAAGTTTTATATTTCTCTACTAATTTGTTGAAATTTATTGCATTTGTTGCCTTCCCCTCTTTCTTTTGAAAATCAGGGGAACTTCCAAATTTCAATTTAAAAGCATTTTGTTTTTATGGAGCATAGTATTTGTTGGAGGGAGAAGAGTTGAGATCATAATCTGGCACAGTTGACTAAGTTTCTAAATTTTAAACCACCGCCTTCTCTCTTTTTAAACATTTTCTCTGCCAATACTAAACATTTTGATAATTCAAAATGTAAATTTTACTCCCCATAGATGCTGATGGGTTGAGGATATATTTACATACAAAGGAGCTGTTGAATGACTCACACAAAAAGTAATTTTCTTGTTCTCATTCTTAACAGTACAGCAGGTTTTTTCCCCCATTTTCTGGTTTCTGGAATGATCTGTGTCTCTGAGCAGTGTTTGAAAAGGTGCATGTGGTTAAAATGTGTGCAGTGGGAGAACCACAAATGGTTTAAATATTTTGGCCAAAGGAACTTGTGATAGGCACTGTCCGTGAGCTGTGTTGTGTTACATGGAAAAAACACCCAGAAGCAGAACCCAAGGGCACTGGTGGTCAAGGGAAGGAAAATCCCCCAAACTCTAGGGGTGAGGAGGAAAAAGCAGGGGTTTAAAGAGAATAAAACCCTCATGTTTTGGGCTGGGTATGACGTTGTCAAGGCAGTTAGCACTTTATAACCCCACTGTTGCTAGCTGGGCGTGTGCTGTAAGACCTCAGTGATGGTATCTGTAGCTCCTCATGGAGCAGCATTTTATGGGAGAAGTGTCACTTGGCTTTCCCATGTCCATATGCCTGCTGGGCTTGGGCCTCTGGCACAGATTCCTCTGGCAGGAAGGAGTCGTTTCTTTGGAACATTCGTTTGAGCCTGGTTGTGTTTGGGAAGGCAGAACAGCACCCTGGAGCTGCTCAGAGAGCTCTGGAAAGCCCCAAGCTTCTGTACATCTCCTGGGCAGCGTTTCAAGCTGTGCTTGGAACACGTCTGCACTGCTCAGGGCTGGGATCCTCTCCCGAGGCCTGTAAGAAACTCTGAGGCTGTAACTGGCCATAACTCTCCGATATTACCATCACAGATTTTCCCAGCTCTCCTCACTCTTCCTTAGACTTATCTAAATACCAGTCCAATACTGTCATACCAGTTTGGGAATGGCCAAGCTTTTCATCAGCTATTCACAGAATTACTTTATTAACAATTTTATTTTATACACTTGATAGTAATCCTTGAATGCAAGGAGTGCATACTCCATACTTTCTTGGCTCACTTCCTCTGACTTAGTTACTGTCTTCCACCCTGACTTTTCTGTTAATTTGGAGCCCACTCGGGCATACACATATAGGTGACCCTATAGGAGATGCACATGTGGTTTAGTTCACCTCCACAGAGGGTGCACCACTCTCCTCCACTTTCATCACAGCTTTCTGTTGTCTGTTCTGAGACCTATGCATGGACTTGGGCTGTATTATTCACTTCAGAGTTGATAATGTTTGTGTTAAGTCTTAAACAGAGGGTAGTTAGTGCCTTTTCAGATTATGTGACCTCTCCTAGCAAATTCTGAAGGGCATTTGTTGACCAGCCCTGGCACTGTTTGCTCTGCAAGGAAGCAAGGTCTGTAAAAAGGCTTATTACACAATGTAAGTGATTTTCTTTTTGCTAAGCAAATATTTGCAATATGTTTTGGGAGATCAAGCATTCTAAGTGAAAAAGCAGGATACCTGCCAGGGATGTGGGAAGCACATAAATGACACCTCTAATTGAGAGAACACAGGATGGTTTTAGTGTCTTGGATCTACAAGGAAGCCAACAATGGCTCCTACCCTGATTTTCATTGAGGTCTAAGGCTTTAGGCATCCCAACAAATCTGGAAAACTTTTTCCCAAATTGTCTTTACTTCAACAGCTGCACTCATTACTCTTGCAAAAGCCAAGGTACCATGGAACAGAGACAAATCCTATGACTTTAACAAATGAGCAAGGTTCTAATATGGGGCTTTCCTAGAGGGCAGTTTATTTTATAAATGCCTGCAGTAACAATGCCCAGTTATGGAGAGTACATCACCGGCTGGATGATGGCTCACAGCTGCTATCATAATTTCTGGATCATTCCTTTGTCTTGAATTAAAGTTGCAAAGACAGTATGTGGCTTAGAGTTGTTGGCTTAGGAGTAGCAGATCAACCCTAGTCAACATCTAACTTCCACATGTGAATCTCTCCCTGTGCTGTGGTATTGACCGGAGGTGCAATTTACATGCATGCAGTTTATAAACAGTGAGAATACTGGAAATGAGGTAATATTTTGTATAAACATTTATTTTATAGTTTAAGAACAAGCCATTCAAAACATCTGGAAATCACAGGAACATGAGTAATATATAATAGCAATATCTTAAATATGCATTAGTAATATAAAGTCATCTTTCACTCTGATAGAAGTTACAACTTCATTTTTCTAAAAAATATTTAAGCCATGAAACATGTTTAGGTAATACATATATACAGCATCTGATTTTCTCTCCTCTTCCCTGTAGAGTCTGAGACTCCAGAGGTTTCTGTAATGGAAACAACGTCCTACAACTTGAAGGCTGGATTGCTTTGGATTGCATACGCAGAACTAGGCAAAAAATTTACACCCATCATGGCTCTGTGTGCATGTAAGTGACAGAGCAGGGGTTTCAGACCCTGTGCACGAACACTCCCACAGCTGCTCACCTATTCACAACAACCGATGTAGTTATAAATCATTAGGTCTGGAGTTATTTCTAGAATGTCTGTATCTCTACCCTAAGTAAGCTATGACCTACTTTCATTATAACCCCCTGCCCATCAGTGTGCTGTTATGCTTCCAGTGGTGATTTGGTCAAATGTGTTTGCCCTGTCTTAGTATGTGCGAATTGATAAATAACTGTGGGTTTGATCAGCTTACAGCTGTTTTATCCTCATCTCTAGGGCAAGCAATTCCCTTTCTATTTCATAGGGAAGGTCAGCATTAACTTGCACTTCAAAGTATTGTTTGATTTCTTCTACCTCCTTTTCCCAGAACTCTTTTGAGATACCAAACAGTTCGGTCAAGTTGACATCTTCTAAACCCTTCAAGTTCAAAGCACTGTCAGTAGGGATGTAACCTATGGCAGTTGGTTTGGCAGAGGCTTTCCCTTCAATTCTGTTGAACATCCACTCCAGCACACGGGAATTCTCTCCAAAGCCAGGCCACAGGAATTTCCCTTGGCTGTCTTTCCGGAACCAGTTAACATGAAAGATCCTGGGTAGTTTTGCAGCTGGACGCTGGGCCATGCTCAGCCAGTGGGCCAAGTATTTGCCAAAGTTGTAGCCAAAGAAAGGCCTCATGGCAAATGGATCATGCATAATGACTTTGCCTGTTCAAAACACAAATGGAGAAGGTAAGGGAATAAGTTGCACATTTATTCTAAAGCACAAAGGTTCAGATCCTCCTGGGGTTTAATACTCGTGATCCCTTCACCGCCCTCCTGAACCAAAGAGCTTTAAGAAACAACACAAGCATTATCCTTGATGTACAAAAAAAGGTAGAAATCAAATTAATTTTTGTAATCAGTGGAAATTAAATTTCTTAAATCTCAGGTCAAGCAGCTTAAATGGAGATCCTCAAGGGATGGCTATCATTCATGTATTTAAGTTGATCTCTAGCAGAACAGAGAATTTAAGTTTGTTTATCCCAGACTGTAACAAGAACTCCCTGTCAAGGCTTCTGGCAAGCCTGTTCTGTATGCTTGCCACCTAAGGGATTATTTTGCTTAATTTGACTTTTACAGAGAATTTGGCTTTTAATTCCAGCACAAATATTTTCTATTGTGAAAATGCACAGGTTGCAAAATTAGCTGCCAAGACTGAAATGTGAAAGAGCAGGGGGGGAGGAGAGAGCAGGCACTCCAGAGGGGACTGCTTTTAATACAGGTAGGCAGATTAAATTTTGATTTACCTTTGTGCTCAGCAGCTGCTGTTGCTTCAGATCTCATAGCTGCTCCTACAAATACTCCATGCTTCCAGTTAAAGGCCTCATATACAAGAGGCACACCTATAAAGAACAAAATCACTTCAGTAATTAGAGGTCCAGAAACATTTTTATAACAGGTTTTGCTATCTGAGATTCTGCTGAATGCATGTTACTGGATAATGTATTTTAATTTTTCCTGTTTTTTTAACTAGTTCATTTCCTGCTCTCTTACAGCAAATGAGTTTATTTGAACGTTTTCAAAACTGGCTACTGATTACTGAACACATACATGTTTAGCTGCTCAGTGGGAGACATCTGGGACATCAGAATCTCCAGCAGATTTTAGTGGACATAGAGTCTGGTCCTGTGGTCATGATATTAGACTCATGCCTAGCATTACTTGTATTTCTTTTCCACCTTCAGGCAATCTTTAGCAGAACAATTTATTATATTTCCTTTTCTGCAAACTACCTAAAACTAGTTCATTTCTCTAACATTTCCTAACTGAACTAATTAAACTGCAAGCAAATCAAGACCAATTTATTATGTGTCTACTACCCAGGTTAGTGGGTCCTGATCTCCTCCAGCCCTCCTCCTGTATTATTATTACTACCAACTTTGTGTTGACATCAACCAATTCAGACACTGAAATATCAGTGGCTGGGAGTGTGCGTGCCAAAGGCTAACACGGAGAAATCAGACTAACGTGGTTATTTCCTTGATTTTGCAGCTATGAAAGCAAAACCTGTGTCTATGCCCAGCTGTGTGTCAACCCTTCTGTGGCCAGCACTTCAGCCGGGCCACGTGGCTGCTGCATCTCTCACCAGCTGGCCTGCGGCCTCCAAAGATGATCCCTTCGATGGGGACGCCCTCGGGAGACTCCCACGCAGGATCCATGATGGGGCACTGCCTGGCCGGGGAGCAGAACCTGGAGTTGGGGTGAGCACAAGGTTCCCCTGCACAGAACACAACAGAAAGGTCATAATGGCAGAATTAACTTGAACTGGCAGAGAAAGCCAAGGGAGACCGTGGTGTGGGCCAGGTACCATTGTCTGGGGTCCAGTCCTTGTTCTTCCACGAGGTCACCGTTACTCCAGGTGGCAAAGGCTCATCAATGCCTTCCCAATAGACACCTCCATCACTGGTTTCTGCTACGTTGGTAAAGATGGTGTTCTTGAAGATGGTTTTAATAGCATTGGGGTTTGTTTTGACTGAGGTTCCAGGGGCAACACCAAAAAAGCCATTTTCTGGATTGATTGCTCTTAAGTTGCCTGGAATTTAAATGACAAAATATAAGTAAATAATGATTTAACTCTACTCAGATTTTTGTAGCATGTCTTACTGCACCTAAAGCAACCTGTAAAACATTACAATTTCATTTCCATACCTTGTTCATCAAATTTCATCCAGGCAATATCGTCACCCACACACTCAATTTTCCATCCTGGCAGGCTTGGGTTCATCATGGCCAGGTTAGTTTTTCCACAGGCACTAGGGAATGCTGCAGCAAAGTACTTCTTTTTACCTTCTGGATTAGTAATTCCCAGGATCTGTTGGAAAATTAAAGCAACTGTTAAACACAGTCTTTTTTTCTTGCACTTTTCATTTTGGAGATTGTCTTCCAGCAAGTGGAAATTATAAAATATTTAATTAGGCACATTTGTTCCTACAGAAGAAGCACCACATAATATTGTTGATAAATAACTCAAACTGTACTTTGAAAATGAAAGTGTCTACTCTTCTTGCCATTAGAAGATCTGCAAGGAGTTCCTGAATTTTTAAAAAATGTTAGGTCTATATATAATAAACATTTATCTTTATTTTGCTCATTCAAAATACACAGATCACTGTGTTTCTCTGCTGAGAAGAAGAGAAACCAGGCAATATTCTTTAGGCTGCACAACTGGAGTGAAAGGAAAGCACTTTGTGCATGGACACTTCTGCCCTTCTCAAAGACCATATATATTTTTTCTGAGACTGTTCTCTTACACGCTTAGAAATTCTTTTTTTCAGTGACATTTTATGGTAAAAATAATGTTTAAATGACAGCAGAAAGCAAAGGCAGGAGGGGTACACAGCAGAACTTCCTCAGAAAATCTGATATTTGCAGGTCTTTGAGTGCATAGACCTCTTTATAATATGAAAGACAATTTTTAAAACTGGTATTAGTCTCTTGCTATTAGACTTGTAATGTGGATGCCCAGTGATGATGTTCAGGCTCTGCTCAAGTACACGGGTCTGCCTACAAGACGTCACTCTCAGATGTTCCAAATCTTTCTTGGTTTATTACATTACAGGTACTATTTTAAAATGTTTAGTACTTGGCCTTGCAAGCAGTTCTCTATTCCTCATAGGCCAGGCACGTGATAGATCCATATCTAAAGTTACAGGACTACCCATATGAGACTAATTTCATTGATAGCAAGACGTGTGATGTATTTATGTGGCTCTAATTTGGGTTTTAGTGGCTGTTCAAACATCCGTGATTTAATAGCTCTTACCAGCATGTGCTCTGCGAGCCAGCCCTCCTCTTTGGCCAGTCTGCTGGCAATTCGGAGAGCAAAGCATTTTTTCCCCAGCAAGGAGTTTCCTCCGTAGCCGCTGCCAAACGAGATGATCTCCCTGCGGTCCGGGAGATGAGCAATCAGCGTCAGCTCCGGGTTGCACGGCCAGTTGTTGATTAATGGTTCTGCAGAACAGAATGTTGTACTCATGAATGCAGCAATTTCCATGCTTGATCACGCTGTTGTTTCATCAGCGTCGAGCCTCTGACAGCAACCCACACCAGATGCTTCAAAGGAAATCCCGGGTAAGTACCAGGGATAATAATCTCCTTTCCATGAAACTCTTGTTGAGCTTGATTCCTTTAATTGAGGTTTGAACCTAGTGCTGTTACAAAACCACCCTGGTCTACTCTGGTGAGGATCTCCCATGTGCCAAGGACATGCACTCAGCTCTAAAGCACAGCCTGGGAATTTCCAGGGGTTTTTAGTGTCTCTTACCTTTCAGTGGGAGAGGGCATCCAACCGAGTGAAGGCATTTTACAAACTCCCCATTGCCCAGGACCTTCAAAACATCTGTTCCAATCCGTGTCATGATCCTCATGCTGGCCACTACGTAGGGTGAATCTGTCAGCTCGATCCCAATCTTGGACAAAGGCGACCCAATAGGCCCCATGCTGAAGGGGATGACATACATGGTACGTCCTGGAAAACAGAGAGTAGCAAGATGTGGCCAAGAGCAAAACAAGGAACTTGTGAAGTAACCTTTATTAACAGGGTGGTTGTTTCTCACTGCTTTAAGGACTGTTTGTCTTGTGAGTGCTTCTGATGATGTTTAAAGAGCTGCAGCTTTCTGTTTGTCCAATTGTGTAGCAAGACATTTTATCTTAAATGCTGAAAGCAGCAGTTCAGACAGATTTCTAGCCAGGAGCAAAGGTGGCTGAAGGCCAAGTTCTCTGCTGGTGTAAATCCCTGGACCTGAAATTATCACTGGAGATGGGGGGTCCTTCATTCTCACCTCACTTCCTATCTGCTGCTTAGTTGCTGTGTGACTTGCTGAATAAAGTCACCCAAAATTTTGTACCTTACTTTGCCACTCTTTAGGAAGAGAAGAATGCTGGAAAGAGACTGAGGATTATCCTTGTCTGGGCATTTGGGTCTACGGTAAAGATCTGCATGAAACCACAAAGTGACTATCAGGGGTTTAAAGCTAAATCTTCATCTAATGTTGCTTTTTAAAGATTATAGTAATAAGTGTCTCTGCAATCCTAGAAGATCAGTGTCAATCATCTTGGTTTTGCCCACCTTGCATGCAGCCTGGGAACCTGGTGTTGAAGGCTTTCTCAAAATCTTCCTCAGACATCCAGCGCCCCAGCTGGCTTACTCCAGTTTTAGGCAGTGGAGTGGTATCTCTCTGCTCTTGAGTGATGATGACAGTTTTGCTCTCAATTCTTGCCACATCTCTTGGATCAGTGAGAGCCAACCAGCTGCATTTCACCAAAAATCAGGAAATTAGGCTTTAATTATTGATATAGCATTTTTACGCTTCTGTGGGACCAGTTTAGCACAAAAGGGTGCTAAAAAAATTCTTTGTAAGGCAACAGTGACACAGCCAGTATAACAGACATCTCAAAAATCAGTCAGATACGTTCTCCCATACAAATTGTTTTAAGACTTTCCAGTGCTAATAGCAAATTATATGGCCTAGGAAATTTGTTACATGTTAATACTCCCTTGACCCTTATCTCAGCCTTATTCTCTGGTGCTAACTTTCAGGGAAAAGTTAATCTTGTTTAATTCTCATCCTCATCAGTGTGAAGTTGTTTTGTATGGGGACCACAAAATGGTGCCTTGAGCTACGTGGATGCCAAGGAAAGTAGTTTAAGTGGTTGATATTAGTGCCAGTAGGATCAGAACCCTGCTTAGTGGATTGGCATAGTCTTTTAAGTTAGAAGCATCAAAAGAGAAATACTGAGTATAAGCATGATCATTAAAAGTGAAGGAGTTTATTGAAGGGGATTCTTTTTCCCCTCTAAGGAATTTTTGCCATCTATTTACAATAGAGAGGATTGTTTTCCATTTTCACCTCTGTGCATCGAAATTTTCCACGAGTATAAAAATGTTCTAGTTGGGCTGTCACAACCATCATCACTACAGCTAAGCATATAATTAACAATGAATAATTTATCTGGTGAATCTTGCCCTCTTCTCTCCCAAATAGTCTGCAAACAGATTGCCAAATTCCTGCACTTAGTTATTCAAAAGTCTTTGCAGATTTCTCCCATGAAGATCTCATGGTTGGCACGTAATTCCCAAGTATGTACTTGTTGTTAATATTCTCCTTTCATGTTCAGTTAGTTGGGAGAAATTATGGAATATTTGAAAAAAGTATTTGCTGAATACATTAGAGTCAAAGCTCATCGGCACGATATGAATAATGCCTGTACTGAATAATATTTGAACACCCACAGACCTATTTGAATGCCACAGAAAAGTATGTGATGAACAAACTAATTGACTAAAATAGTAGAATTCTTCAAAAGAAGATTTGCTCAATAATATTTAGCCATTGCTAATGATTAGTTACCTAAGTCTCATGACATTATTTCAGTTGCCTGGTGTAACTAATTAATAGAGACAATGTACAGTTGATCATCCCATTGAGTAATACGCTTTATGTTAACTTCTAGAGGAAAAAGTTTGCTTTTCCTGAGTATTTCACCTATGTAAGCTACAGTTCCAAAATGTTCATGGAAAGCAAATATTGAAGAGTTATATGAAGTTTTTAAAGTAAACAGGATAGAAAATGTTCTTCCAACTCTGAGATGATACTTGACTTCATTTAGGCTACTCACCAGTTCTCATACTTGCTCAGCTTCTTGATCATGCCTTGTTCTACCATGATGTCCAGAAGTTTTTTGTTCTCTTCTTCCGAGCCATCGCAGATGTGAATGCACTCGGGCTGGCACAGCTTGGCATTGGTTTCGATGAAATCCCTCGCTTCTGGAGACAGGCTCTCCAAATCCCCCTGGACAACCTTGGGCATGACATTCATCTCGGCTTTCAACTGTGGGGGCATTATTGAAGCTGTAGTGGATCTTGTTGAGGGCTTTGAAATACTGATCACAATCTAAAATCAAATAGATTGGGTGTGTTAGCACAGTTTACGTTCTAACTAGTGTCACGAAGCCTAACAACATTTAACACAAAGGTAGAATTTGCAATGGACTTGATTATGTACTGCTTTAAAATCAAGATAGGGAGTTTGGATCACTGGGAATTTCAAGGTGGAAAAAATAGAGGCCATTCTACTTACTGTCTATGTAAGGTGGAGTTGGATGTCAGAGAGGATTTTGCTGTCCCTTTCAGCTGAGCCTGTTTCACTTGCCTTGGAGCTCTCTTGCAATCACTGTTTTCCAAGGACACACCTCCTTCCTTAAGTATTTGTGGTAGTGTCCATCCCACAAACTGAGGTGAGGGAGGCTTGTCCTTTATATCACCACTGGATGTGTCTTGGGACAGTGCCACTGACATTGTCATCATGCAGAGTTGTCAACAAAGCAGCCCTGACGGGGTAATCATTTAACAGGCTGGATTAATGAATGCTGAAAGCGGAGGTTCTTAGCCCCTGGGTTTGCTGGTTTGAAGCAGTTACAAAATTTTGCAGTTTAACCAAACTTTGATCCAATTTGGCTTTGAAATGAAAAACGTCACAACTCGGCGTGTGGGAAAGGTTGAGTACAAAGAGTTTCTGGAACCAGGAACACGGAGGTCATGCACGGAGGCAAAGTGCAGTTGGCACATTTTGTGGGCAGATGGTCACTAGTTGGCTGTGAAGTGGAGGCTCGTCCAAGGAGTGTTTACTCACCTTGGGAACATTGCCTGATCCGGGTATAAAGTTCAACACAGCACTGACAGGCCTGAATAACCACTACATACAGAAGGCCCAGGGGTCTTGTTTTTGTCTATGCAATTCTAAAAATTTCCCAAGCAATATAAATCTAAGTGTTGGGTTTCCTTCAGTGTGGGAGAAGAAGTTTTTCTTATGCCTTGCTTTAGGCTCTTGCAAACTAAATATTTTCTATTGCTACAAAGCTCAGAAGAGGCAGAGCAGCAACTGTCTCAATAATTAACCTCCTCTTTCAAATATTATGTTTTATTTTACTGGGAGTTTTAGTGGGGGGAGGTGTCATAAAATATTAACCTATCCTTAAATTAGTACTCAAAGCAAAAGCACAGAACTGCTCAGGAATGGGGTGTACACTGTTGTTCTGTGTGTGAAGTGCACTGTATGCATGTGTACATACACAGGTTTGAGTCCACATCTGTATCAGTTCTGGCAGTATCTGATACCAACAGCCCCTACTGCTCTCATAATTCTGAGGATTAAAGTGTGATCTCACACACTTTGAGCTCTTGCCTCTGTCTCTGCCAGCCTGTCTTTCTTGAGCTTCCCCTTCCATTTTAGACCATCATGCCCACAAAGAAAGGTGATCTTCATGTTCATTTGTCCATGTAGTCTGTGTGTGTGAAGACTGAAGTGTTTAAGACAAATAGTACTGTAGAAATAACCCTGCTGCTATTTCCTCTTGCTCTGTTTAACACCCAGTCCCAGCAAAGCATCTGGGGCCTGGATGAGGCAATGCTTTCATGCCAACTTGTGGTTTTTTATATTGATGAGACTTTTACCATGCATGTAAAATGTTGTCATTGGTAGAACAGGAAATTGTTGTCATTTGCAGAACAGGAAATCTGGGACTCCCAGCCAGGTTTCAGGGAGTTCTTTAAAGCTACAAAATTGATGTGATTATTTTATACCCACCTGTTGCTCAGGTCTGTGGGGCAAAGGGATGTTCCCAGCAAGGATCTTGCTGGGGCAGCCAGCAGTGATTTGCAAGCCCTGAAAAGCCAGGCTGGCAGAGCAGCAGGGATCAGGATTGCAGCTCATCTTCCTGCCATGCCAATCTAAAATACTGCAGAGATGAACCTCCCACTGCAGGAACACCTCCCCCAGGACTGTATCCCCTATCTCCCCCACAAAGCCTTTTATTATGTTTTGTAAATAAGGGACGAAAACAGTGAGGTAACAGGGGCTGTCCTTGATGCACTGCAAGGCCAAACATACTTGAAAAGGAAAACAAAAATCTGGTGGGATAAGAGGTGCTAAAGACTGCTCCAGATAGGGCTATGCCGTAAGCAAAGGTAAAATCCCAAACTAATTTAATGACGACAGTGCTGGTGTTTGTCTTCCGAGTCCACATGCTGTGTTGCTGGTAGAGCTGATCAGAAATATTTGGACCAAATATTTCCCTTTTAAAACAAATCATTAAGTACCTTATTAATAATAAAATGGAGTATAATCTTTAATAATACTAAAGCAGAGCCTTTTTCAGAGATGTACAAAAATACCGAGTGCTTTCTGCTGGCCAGGTAAGTCAGTGTACATAGAAATAACTGAGAATAAACCAGCAATGCTCAGTTGTCAGGAAGACAGCAGATCAGTAAATTATCATATTGCAGCACAAGTTAAATCAGAATAAAAGCTTAAATACAACAGTGTATTACAGCAGGATCAGTCCTCGTGTCTTTACGTTTTGAGAGGAGGAAAAAAATCCCCAAACCCAGAGAATTAATTTCTGCCAATTAAATTACAGTCAGGCAGGTGTTGTGCAAATTTTCTAACACTGCAATCCTAACCTCCCACAATCTTGCTATACAAACTGTGGGCTTCTCTTGAGAAGACACTAAATATGCCAAATTGGTGCCACCATGTTATGAACATATGTCCATTAAAAATCACATTAAGGATTCCAAATGTTTTTCATTTGTGATGGCAGCAGGGCTCGAGTGCAGATGCCCACTGGGAATTCTAGGCACTTCAGCATGAAATTACTTGTATTTAGGTAACACCTCCCATCAGAGGATCTCAGAGCATATCACAAACACACAGTAAGCCTCCAGCCCCTATATAAAACACACGTAGTATTTGGTGCAATGAAATAACTGGAGCATATGCAAATCAGGGCCAGGATTTTTTTCAAGAATCTTCTCATTTAGAGATTCAGCTTTTAGACAGCCAACAGAAGGCATTAAAGGTTTTATGTGAAGATAGTGAATTCCCGTAACACCCACTGTCTCCCACACAAAACCCCCAGATGTAGCACCTCCAGTGGCTCAGCTGCAGTGGTCTTGAGGTGTTCACTCAGTACCACTGTGTGCTGCTGTTTGCCATGGATCTGTCTGCTGTCTGCATTCAGTTTCTGGAAGATTTCACTAATGGGAAACATGGGACATGGTATGGGGCAATGTACAGCATTTAAAAAAAAATTGTCATGAATGTAAAGTTTATTTTCCATTTAAATGAGAAATCTTTTTCAGTAGTAAATGCATTATAATGCTCATGTAATAGCTGATACAATTTCTTGTGATTGAACTTTTTTTGGCACTTTTCCCCTGTGCTTCTTGACACTTGAATGTGATGCTTACCAGGTACCTTCTTGGAAGCTGTCAAATCATTTAAATGTGTGTGAATCTGACATGTTGAGGTGATAGTGTTCAACAAGTGCCTTGAAAGGAGGGGTTTTAGGATCTTTGCTTTGATGGACGCTATTCAGGTTGCTCAAAACAGAAGTTTTTGAGCACTTTGGCTTTTACAGACTTACTGGACCTCAGTGCAATAAATGTAAAGGTTCTTAGATGCTCAGAAAAAGCATCATTAGAAAGCTTAACTCATCACTACAAACCAAGGTGCAACAAAGCACTCTCAGTGAGATCTGAAAGTTGTTAATGGCATATAATAATACCCAGAAATTCTACTTCCCTCCCATTGCTAATTTTCCTACATATTGTCACCTCTAAAGAGTTTGTCACTTGGGTATTTTGTTATAAAATTGTAGGTTTTTTTAAAGATTCTCTGAGCTGCGCTACTAACATAAGAGCATTGCCTCTGGATTGTTTTTTCTGTGGTGGAGTTGTGCTCAGCTGACACTGGACTGTCACAGAGCCCAGATCCAGGGGCAGCCCTTGCAGGCGCACAGAGAGCAGGGCAGGGATCGTTCTATCCGTTTGCAGAACGAAACGTGAACCGTGCAAATTGCCTGCAGTTGCAAAAGAGTCAGTGACCGAGCCAAGTGCTTATTCCAGACCCTGCTCAGCCCCCTGTGGTATTTCCACCTCACAGCCCCTCTCCTTGCAGGCAGTTCCTTGGCACTGACCCTCTGCAGGAGGGTCCATGTCCTGCGCGCTCCTCTCCGCGTGCGCTGCCTGAACCGTGAGACGAAGCCTCTGCGAACGGGCACCACAGGCACCAGCAAGCCAGGGCCACAGTGCTTTCCTCCTTACCTCCCCCTTTCCAACCCCAAATGATACAGGATTTGTGGGCAGATTGTAAGAGATGATGTTTGTGGGTCACTACAAAAGGCGATGTAAATTTTTTTGCCCGTGTTCAAAATGAAGCGGCTTGTTCTGATGGCAGAGGAGTGGAAAAGAGGAAAAAACCCCTCCAGATTTATCATTACTGTACTTCCATTAGCCTGTCCAGCATTTTCAGATTGACAACAGACACTTCTCAAAAGAAATGGAAGCAAATTTCAGCAGGCAGAACATGCACCGGTGCACATTTAAGGTCTCTAAAGAAAGTCACCAACCTTTGATGCTTAATTTAGTATCAGCTCAAGTGCTCAATCCTGAGCTGTACTTTAGGGAAAGTCCTAGTTGTGCCACAGTACATGTCAAGGCTGACATTATACCATGGGCACACTGGTTTCTTTCTTGTTATTATTCTGTTTTGGCAGATAAAATAGTTATTATTGTTGTTATTATTATTATTACTTTATTTTTAAGCTCACTTTTACAAGCTCAGCTCTGGAGATGGGATTGACTCATGTAATCTTAACTTTGATAAGTAGTCGCTCTTCTGGACCCATCCAGCCTCTGACAGGGATTCTTCTCCAAAGGAATACTGTCCTTTCTTTTAAAAAAACACTGTCAGGGATCAGTGTGAATATGTGACTAATGGGCCCTGTAACCACTGGTACCTGACCAGTGGCCAGGTATGTGGAATCCTGTTAGATTGGGAGCTCTTCTTATCCACTGCACAAGGTCTAATATCATGTGGAGAGCTGGGGGCCGTCAAGACTTTGACTGACTTTACCATAGCCACAACAGAATTACAGTTTTTGCATGGTTACTGCAGGTTTTTTCCTGGATGAACAGCAGAACCACAGCCAAGAGAGAAGGGGACAAATCATACTAAACAGAGTGGAAAACAGTCAGCATAAGGTCTGTGTTTCCCTTTACCTTTCAGCATCCTCTCTGCTCAGTCACACAAAGCCCAGATGGCTCTGAGATTCAGTTTGCAAATGAAAATGGTTACCCTTGCTGGAGTGAAACCTCTTTACCACAGAGGTGTGTGTTTGCAGCTGCCAAGGGCTCTGTGCTTCCTGCTTGGGGAGAGGGGAATGGACAAATCCATGTACATGGGTTCAAGCACCTCTTGTTCAAGAGTTTCTGGCTTCCTGCTGATAACTATGGTCCTGCTAACTGTGCCCTTTTACAGAGACCTCACCTCCTCAGGCCTAAAGAAATGACACGGAAGCACCTTTTTATATTCTAAATTTGTTCATTTTTTCTGGGATGGGACAACTCTTGCTCCCCTTGCTCCTTCCTCTTGCATGCTGTTCATTGTTTCTCTGCAATGCTTTGCTTGCTAGCAGCAAGCTGGCAGTTCTCACTTCAGGGTTACCCAGCTCTACCAATGCAATGTGATTTTTCTCTTTTCTTTAAATACTCCCATCTACCTTTGTTCTCCTTCAACGTTTTAGTCCCTTGTTACATGCAGTCTGACCCACTGGTTCTGTATGTCCCTCCTGAGCCAACTCCCCTAAAGAGGGATGGCTTTAACCAGTAAGTGTGGGAGCAGATTCTGAAGGTTTAGGTTCTGTTTCTTCCCCTGCTATGGATTTCCTATTTGACTTTGGACATGTAAGTACATCCCCAAGCCTTTATCATCTCCTAGGAAGGGGGCTGGGAGGTGATAATGCCAATTTCTCCCTGTTCTTATGCATTTTCCTAGTCTGGTTGATAGTTCCTGGCTAGAGCAGTTTAAAACCTAAATAGACAAGATCATTACCTCTTCTCTTTTTATGTCTGTGCCACAGATAGTCCCTGCTGGGTCCTCTCTAGGTTACTGTAATGCAAATAGTTCAGTTCTTACTTGAAATGAAAAACATTTTCTATGACCTGTTTTCTCCTTCAATAGCAACATAAAAGCAGCAACTTGGGTTGAACTGTGTTTTCTGTTTTAAATGAGATTTGTTCTATAGTTTTTTTTCCCCCAGGAAAATAGCTTTGATTAATATTTCAATCATTTTATTACACTAAAAGCCAAACAACAGGATAGAGAAGCTGATTAGGCAGAAATGAAAGCCAAGCTACATCTAAAGGTCAGAAGGCAAACGTGCCTATGTCAAGCACTACATACCTTTTGGTTCTTGAACCTGGCAGTTGGAGGAAAATCAACATTGCAAAATAACCAATATTCCCTGTAACAGATCCTCTGTTTATCGGAAAACTCTTATATAAGTGTTAACAGGTAAGGTGAAATCCCACATACTGTACACTTCTGCTTAGCACCATTCTGATAGGAATAAGGCAACGTCAGTGGACACAATGGGATTTTTTTCAATGTAAAGGCACTTTTGTTTGATCAGTGTAAATGGTTCCTACACACAAGTGCCACAATTATGATTATTGCTACAAAAAACACTCAGTAAAGAGATCAAGACTTCAACTGGACCCTGGAGATTACACTTTTTTCTTATGCTTTTAGGAAGATACAATTCTGACTCCTGTATGTGAGTCTGTTGACTGACCATCTGTAACTGTCTCCAAATTTACTGAGTCAGGATGATACATATGCATATGAATTCAGTTTGTGTAAAGAGGATCTGCTTATACATGAGCTTAAACCAGTATGTACAAATGAATAGCAACCAACTTGCATTCTGCAAAGAAAATAAAAAACCCCACATACTTGTTAACCTTGTAGAGTCCAGGTATTTGCTCTGCAATAGCACTAAGGCAGTACATTGTTATTTTGGGTGAAGCACAACTGTTCTCTGCCCAAAAGAAGGTTATGAATCACAGATCAAGAGACTGAAAGCTTGTAGAGGCAGCTCTGAACAGAGTAATAACCATGATTCACAAAACATGTCACCTAGATATTCTCATTTGCTTTCTAGACACTGCCTCATCTTCCTGTTTAAGATTAAAAGAACTGTAAGACTGACTTTGTTTCTTCTTACAGGAGCAGAAAAGATGTCCAACCAAGCCTGCTACACCATATTTCCATCACCAGTTCCTGATGGAGAGGCACAGGGATATCTCATTGCAGTCTCTAAGTGATGATTCAACATTTTAGCAGTGCAGAAGACTAAGATTTAAGGTATCTCTGCTGATAAATATCACAGACTACATCACCCTCTGTACAGTGAACTGACACTAATATACAAGTCTTTAAATGTACCCTTAAATTTTCTTGATTTCTTTGGATTTTGGAATTAGGAAGCTTGATTTGGACTCCTCAGAAAGTTTAACACCCAAGACATTTTGTTATCTGAGCTGGAAAAAGTGCACAGGAACTCACTGCTCTTCTGAACCCACCAACCACCTCCTTACTGCTGATTTTGCAAGGTTTAACATGTACTTGCTGCATATCCACGTGGAAGCAGAATTTGAACTCCTTTGGGTTGTACATTTCACCCACAGATTTATTAGGACAATCATTTAATAGTCCTATTTTTCCGGTGATTCTGTTAACTACCAAGTTTTGGTGTCTGTTCAGCTGTGCACAAAGAGCTGTTCTCAGAACTGTTTTCCTGATTAAAGATTAACAATGTGATAAAAGAAGGAAACATGGGCATCCTTGGAGTTTGTTTCTTACATCAGCTGGGTTAAACCTTTACTATCTTTTCTCACTGTGTATCTTCTGTTTGTGTTTGGCAATCAAATTCAGCACAGCTCTAGCACGTTTCCCCCAGTTTAGTCAAAACAAGAGGAAAACTTTCTGCCTTTTAAACTTCTAACTCTTCGACCCTTGCACAAACAGCAACAGAAACCTGTAATAACTAACTAAGGGGAGCTGTATTTAAAACTCTTTTTGCTATCTCTCAAAGATTAAAGAGTATTCTGTAAAAACAGTGGAAGTCACTGAGGTGTAGTTAACTGCATAACCATGCTAATGTCTTTGGAAATGGAAGAAGTACCATCCTTCCCAATAAACATCCTTCTTCCAAACGGATCCAGGCACACAGCTCTGCTGTTTGCCACAAGCAGCAAACTGTGCATTACTGGATGTCAGGATTGTTTCTAAATATATCATAATATTAGATGAAACAGACAAATTGCAATTATGGTTGATCATTTTTAGACCACTTCCCTGACTTGTGTCTAAGCAATCAATCATCCTTGGTACTTTCAGCTCCAATAAGCTTATGTTAAATACCTCCCCTTTTATATATCCCACATCTGTACACTATTATATCTTGTTTTTTTGTCATGCTATATAATTATAATCATTTACAGTATGAACAGGATTTTAAGAGCATAGACAATACTTGAAAGCATTAATTCTTTTAACTTCATACAAGCTGCTTTTGTTCTGCTACAAGAATCACTCATATTTAAAGACGTAATTTGTCTTCTCAAAGTCAGGATGAGCACCGGGGAGGGAGCAAAGCCTGGCTTTCCCCAAGCCTTAGGCACAGCCTGGATTTAGCTGCTCCTGCATGAGCAGCACAGTCCAAGCACTGTGTCCCGAGACAGCTCTGCAGCTCTGCTCAGCCTCCTCCCTGCATGAGGAGTGGTAATTTATAGCCTGCCTAAACACTAGTCAATCAGTACCTTCCAGCATGATTTCCATCTGGCTTGGCTTTGCTATGCTCCCATCTTCCCTCTGCTTTGGGGATTAAGTAAAGAAACAAGTAGGACTGCATGTTCTGGTGTTCCTGGGTCTGAGGTCTGAGTAGATTTTATACCACTGTAGTGATGGGGAGCAGAGAATTGTGTTCTTTGGGGCAGGCAAGAAATCCAAGTCAGACCTGAATCCTAAATGATGTCTGCTAAAATCAACTGTAGCTCCCATCTCAGAACCAGAGGTCTGGAGGAAAAAGAAATTTAAATTATTCTTCTTTCCAAGTGATCAAACTGCATATTTCCTCCTGAGAATATTCCAGGCCAGCAGTGAAGCACTGAGTTAATTCTGAATCTGCAAGTTTCAGCTGCTGAGAACAGCATCAAAAAGAATATAACTTTTTTTTTTTCAATCTCACTCATTAGCTGATGTGCTTTCTCTTTTTTTCTTTTTTTTAATTAAGGTTTTTGGTGGTCTCTGAAGAAATGTTTCATATCTATGAAAGTGGGACACTGAAGGAACAAGAAGCACCAGAAGAAAATACCGCAGAAAGATTTCAAGCATTTACTGATAACTTCAACCCTGAGCAACGCCGAAAGGAGCCAGATGAATTAGAAGATTACAAAAGTATATTCGCTTTCTCTGAAGCAGGTGATGCTGTGAAGGAGGTTATCTGGTGCTGTCATTATTAAGAGGGGCAATGTGTCACTGCAAAAGAGGTGCTGAAGGTAGTGGTTGTCCCTGGGGTAGGAGCAAAGGGAAGGCGTGCGTTTGCAGCCCGGTGCGAAGGCACACGCGCTGACAGGTGCGGCGAGAACGCGACACAGACTTGGAAACAAAAGTGAGACATCGGTGCAAAGTGAAAATGGAAAGCTCTCCAGATGCCAGGTGGAAAATGATATTAAAGCTGTCAAAATAAGTCACAACAAAGACTGGGTTTTCTCGTAGGCTAACAGGAGTCATGTTCTGGAGAAGAATGGAGGTTTCAACTACAAGAGGGAGTGTCATAAATGAAACAATTATGAGCACTAGAGGTTAAATTTGAGCCTATTTGGTTTTTTTGTTTTTTTTTTTCCTTTGGTCTCTATCTTTTTAATTTTTTTCTTTTTCTCTTTTGAGTGCACTGCAGCAGTCCTGATTTACTCTATGTTTTGTGGACAGGTCAAAAATGTGTAAATAAATCACACTGTTACTGTTTCACAAAGTTATCTGTTCTGGGCCTAATTCCAAACCCAGTTAAATTGATGGCAATCCTTCCATTGGCATCAGACAACTGCAGTTTAGAACCTGTGATGGAGGTGCAAAGCATCACCATAGAGGCTGGATAAACACCCTCTGCAGTCATCCAAAGTGAGTTTCTAAAACACAGGAAAGCAAACCTTGACCTACATTCAAAGTCAAATATGCTTTATGTACCTGGTAATAGAGCTTTTAAAAAAGTCAGCTCCACCTAATACGCATTAAACATCTTAGATATTATAAAAGACATTATTCACATTTCAGACTGACAGTCTGAACAGACAACCCAGTATTTTACTTATTTTAAAAAAAACAGCTGCACTGTGTATACTTGGGTGGAAAACCACAGATCAGAAAAAAAGGTGGTTGTATTTCCTCAGTGCAGCCAAGGGTAGAATTTACTCTGCTGATTGAGGATTTTAGTTGTCCATGTATTCACTTTCATGCACTGCTAGATTCTTATCAGCAATTTATCTGCAATTTTGTGGCTGAATTTTGTTTCTTTATGCAACGTTACTTTAGCACAAGAAAAAGTGCCTACGTTAAATTCCTTATGCTCCTTATAAAATACTCCTAACAAACAATAATTCATATTGAACGTTTACCCCCCAAAGTATAATTATGACTTAAAAAATAAAATGGCCCTCTATTCTCGTGATAGACTTTTCATGCAGGCTGTTGATGTGTTAGAAAGAACCAGACTCCCAGAGGAGTGGGTAGAAGCTTGATTGCAGCTAGAGATAGACGATGCAGCAGCAGCAGTAACTGGAGACTGTACACACAACACACCATAATGGCCATTATGGAGCTGTTAACCTCTAGTGTGTCAAAACCTACTCAGAAAGTGGCTGAATCTGTAGATTGCTGATCCAAGTGGTTCCTTTAAATTCAGCCAAAAAAATGAACTGGAGGGCTATACTGCGTTTGAGTTATAAATCCTTGGAAATATCGGTTAATAATGGAAATAACGACAGACCTTTACTGTAGCTGCATGGATGGTGCTGGTATTAATAATGCAGAAGTGCAAGGCAGGACAGCTCTTAGAAGCTGATGACTGTTGAAGTGCAGAAAACCTCATTAAAATAACCTAAAGGAGGGTATATTATTATAACAACTTTTTTGCTGCAGTGCCCTTCAACTATCATAATTGCATAGTATACATAGCAACCTGAAAGGATTCAGAAATGTGTAAGAAGTAAAATCCCTGGCCACAGTTACTGGCAGTCTAATTATGTTAGTATATTGTGTACTGTGCATCCTGTTCTTTAGTTTTGAGAGCCCATGGATTCGTGGATGATGAATAATGTGGTGTCTCACTGAAATATCAGACATAAATTGCTGGAATACACATTCAACCTTAAATAATTGCTTGGATTTGTGTTGATTCCAAGTAGCAGGGTAGTTATGACTAACTTGCAGTTGCTAAATGTAAAAATTTTGTATTATTTTTCCATTTAGGATTTTACAGAACTGTGGATAGGAGTAGTTGTTGTCAAGGGTATCTATGGGATTTTCAGATGCTGTCTCTGAGGATGAAGTCCAATAACGTAAATTATATAAAATATTGCTTTTTCAAGATGTGACGATTTAAATTTTTCATTCTTACAACTTATTACAGTGGTCCTACTGATGTACTTTTCACAGCTACATCCTTTGTAGGAATCAGACTCACAGTGCTATGCAGCCTTGCTATCCCAGGCACTGACTGCATGGAAATAGCAAAATTCCTTTAAATGGAAGGTACAACTCGAAGGCCAGTGGCATGGGCTGCTGTTTGTGCTGCGGCTATTTCACAAATGCCAGTTTTACTGGGTTACTTCCACAGGTAAGGAAAGCCACCAGTTGGTTTGGGGCTGTGATTAGTGTTCAGTAATTCAGTTTAACAGGATCTGGAGCACACTGGGCTGCAGTCCCTGTACAATGCACCATACCCTGCAATGCACTGAGCTAATATTTAGAGGTAAAGCTCCAAATCTGTCCTCTGCACTAGCATATGAGTATTCATAGCAAGTGAGTCTTATAAGACGTTTGATGGCTGTAAATTGCTAGTCTAGAAGGGTACGCAAGATTAAATGTTAAGTCCCTCAAATTGTGCAAGTTTACCTCAAAGACATTTTCACGCCTTTGGAGAAGTCTTTCAACTTGTTCTCACTGAATAACCAATCCCGGCCTAAAGTGCAGCGTAACGATGCTCATCCATCGCTCCACTGCCTCCGCAAAGCCACTCGAGCCCGTTTTGTACAACACTCGTGTGGCAGCAGCGTCAGGCGGCCCTTCAGCAGCACTCCAGCGCACGGCGCCCGGCTGGAGGCTTTCTGCCGCAGAAACACGGAAAGTGCTTCAGATATTTTGCAAGTGGGGAAACCAATTAAGCTCAACCCCGTGGTCTCCAGCCAAGTGGGAGCAGAAGGTTAAGGGCCAACAATTAAGAGAGAGATCATCTTTGCTCTGAGGGTGAGAAGGCGGCAGCTGCTCCGGCAGATCTGCCGTGTGCGGGGACCAAGGAGCACTGGGCAGCCCTTGCGTTGGGAGGGAAACCTCTGCAGGCTCAGGGCTTTGTGCTTTGTGGGGAACTTCCAGGTGAGAAGCAGCTGTTCTCCGGAGAGCTGCTGCCCGCCCGTGGGCTGGCCCCTCCAGCTGCCGCTGAGGGAGTAGCACAGGGAGACAGCGGGCAGCCGTGCCGGGGTGCCGAGCTCTTCCCTGCCGCCTCCCCTCGAGGCACAGCCAGGGCACAATGTCCCCGGGCACAAGGTCCCCGGCCCGTCCGGCCCCACAGCCTGGGGGCATGCAAGGCCCCGCGGGGCAACTGCGGCTGCGGCCGTGAGGGGCCTTGGGGCGCGGGGGAGCCGTGGGCGAGGAGCGGCGGGCGCTGAGGGGCCAGGGCGGGCACCGTGCGGGGCTGTGGGGCTCGGTACAGCCGGGGCTTGTCCTGAACGCCTTGTGCTTTGCCCTCGTGTTCACCCTCGCCTTTCGAGCAGGTTCGCTCAGCAGCGTGCGCGGCCTCAGGGCTGCAGGAAAAGCACGGCCGGCAGCGGAGAGCGCGGCGTGGGCAGGCTGAGCCGAGCGGAGGAGAGGAGGGGTGTTGGTGGCCCTGTGTCCCGAGCAGGGTGGAAAGCAGCGGGCCTGCGCTCGGTGTGTCCTGAGGAGGGTGGAAAGCAGCGGGCCTGCGCTCGGTGTGTCCCGAGCAGGGTGGAAAGCAGCGGGCCTGCACTCGCTGTGTNAGCGGGCCTGCACTCGGTGTGTCCTGAGGAGGGTGGAAAGCAGCGGGCCTGCACTCGCTGTGTCCCGAGCAGGGTGGAAAGCAGCGGGCCTGCACTCGGTGTGTCCCGAGCAGGGTGGAAAGCAGCGAGCCTGCGCTTGCTGTGTCCCGAGCAGGGTGGAAAGCAGCGGGCCTGCGCTCGGTGTGTCCCGAGCAGGGTGGAAAGCAGCGGGCCTGCACTCGCTGTGTCCCGAGCAGGGTGGAAAGCAGCGGGCCTGCACTCGCTGTGTGCCCGGGCCAGGAGGACGTGGGGCCTGCAGGGCCCTGTCTGCACTGGCCGGGGCGGTAGCCAGGCCGGGGCTGGGCCAGGCCGCGGTGCACGGAGCAGCCCCGGGCATGGCGCTGACCCTGCTCCAGGGGATCCATGTGTTGTATGAGTGGGAGCCGGCGCACATCCCTGCTGGGCAAGAAGAAGGGCAAGAAAAGAATTCAGAAATCAAGGCGGCAGAGAAACTACCAGGCATGCTCCTGATGGAGGTACAGGTGAAGGTGGAGATGTTTTACCCGTTAGCTTGTACTATCACACCGATTCGGTTCTGACTTCAGTATTATTTTATTCAAATTTGTTGGGCTTAAGTATCCAGTCCTTTGTACAGCTTTTTATAATCTCATCCCGTTTTTAAAATGACAAAGTTTAGGCTTTCTAGATTCACAGAATACTCGGAATTGGAAGGGATCCTCTTGAACCTGTTGAAATTCAGACAAGTTTTTAATTCAGTTCACCAGTTTGGTACTGTTTGGTTTGACAGCCTTGATCTCTTAAATGGCATTACACAATTCCTCTTCTTCTCCTTAATTCAATTACTTCAATCCTGCAGTCGTTGTTAAAGCTGGGTGTGTAATACAGTCCCATTTAAAATGAATTTTATTAAAGAGGATATGCAAATACTGCTATTTGTTCTGTGCTAGCTATTATATTAGTTTTACAATAATTTTTTTTTCTTTTAAAATTAATGCACCTCTAGATAATTTCTGAGGTAGGTCATATTTAAGTTTAGCTGATGCAAGAAGTAGCACAACCTTGTTAATTGCCATAGGACAAAGAAGGCATTAAAATTAGGCTGCAGAAGTCCAATATTTGGTAAAAATCAGAGCATACGTCTCATTTTCTTTTAAAAGGTAAATGCACTGAAATTAAATTTTAAATAATTTTATTTAAAAAATGGATATACGGGTTTCAGTGTTCCCAGTGCTGTAATCTTAAAATGATGCTCTGAAATCTTATATAAAATTTTGAAGAGGTAGGGCTCAGTTTTAGTAATTGTTCACTTTCCAGTTAGGCTGCTGTGTGCTAAATGCAAATTTTTTATTGCAGTTTTGTCCATCACATTTAAGACTGAAAATCAAAATGAATGGGTAGCTTGCATTTTGTTGACTGCTCAGTTGATTTGCCACTAGCGACTGCCTTTGATTGAGAAAGTTGTAAAACATATTCTTTTTTAAAATAGATTGACAGAGATAATGATGCCATTGCATTTGAAAATAACATCCAGCAACTGAGCCCATCTGAAGAGGGGGAAGGAAAGGAAGTTTTTGCCACTGTTGGGGAAACAAAGAGTCAGAGCTGCAAAGCCAGTGATGATTTGTCAGAGTTGTTCAATGAAAGTAAAGAGCAGGAATATCCAACTACACCAGAACAAACAGTTGTAAGAAATCTCAAGAATCTAAAATCTCAGGCTTGTGCTTCACATCAGGAAAAAGGTAAAATGTTGATAATCTTTGTAGTTCGTTTTTAGATCACGTATGTTAACTGAGATTTTGAAGTGAGATTGAAATTTTAAATTAAATATTCACAGTGGTAATTATTATGTTTAGATTAGGTGAAGTCTTAACATTCTGTGGAAATTTGGAAGAACTAAAATCTTTCAGCCCTATAGTGCTAGAAGATCTTGTTCAGGCTGATGTCATCTGCCTTGTGTTCAGGAGAGACATTTTGGATGGCATTTAGAAATTAATGGTCTTTTGAGCAGTGTGTGGTATTTGAAAACCTCCAGGGAGATTTCAAAGTTAATATTGTATAAATGCTTTTGAATAAACCTAGTAATTTATTTAGTCTTTTAATTCAGCCATTCAGCTTCAAAATGTGCTTGTTTGAGGGTTTGTGGATGATCTTAGAGTGGTTCCACATTGCCAGCAGAGGGTGGTGGGCAAGTATCAATCAATACCTGTCAGCAAAGCCTTTCCCAGAACCTAAATAAGAGTAATAGAAAATGGCTGGCTTAAGGTTTTAGAAACATGAGAGTATGTTACAGAAGTTAAGGACTGACTCAGAAGGGAACAGATAAGCATCTGTTTCCCTAGAAACTGTACGTGTGTACTGTAAAAATGGGATGACATCAGTGATGTTGAGTCTGTAAACGTGTGTGTTGTATCTGGATGTTGAAGTATCTTGGCTGAGGTTGTCTGTGGATCCTGTGCAAATGCTTAATGTCCCTTGTTTTAGTTACAGCCTCTATAGGAAGCACATTTGAGCAGCTTTAACAAAGCTAACAATGTTGCTTTGTGTGGGCATGAATCCACACAATAAAGCGGTTTTGTTTGCTGTTACTGAAGTGAAGTGTTATCTGCACATCTCTGTGTGGTATAAAGCATTGTACAAAATGCATTTTGGTCTCAGCATGAGAATCATTACAGAGAGCACACTTGGGAGCTGAGACAACTGTTCTGGAAAGACTCGTCAAATGTGACGTATTTGCCATTTCACAGTTTCAAATCTTCTTCATAACTGAAAGTGTTGCTCATTTAATCTTAACTTGTTCCTCTCAAATTAAATTCATTACTGTTGTGCCACGAACTTCATTCCATGACTTCTTCAAAGAACTGATTTTTTCCCCCTCAAATTCAACTAGTAATTTTAAAGAGACTTTTACATAGTGATTTTTTAATATACATTTTACAGATTCAGAGGTGCCAGAAAGCTGAGACTAGCTTAACCTGCCATTTCCAAATCTTTGAATAAACTTACTTAGTACTAATTGCACAGTTGGCCTCAAAGAGTTTGTTGCACAGATTGTAAGTGCCTTGATGAACCACATCTTAATGATTGTATTGAGAGAGGAAGTCTCATCCTGTCTTGGAGGTGAGAGCTAGGGTAGGAGTTAGATTTCCTGGGATTAGATTCTAAATTGTATCATTAACAAATAGCACAGTTTTGGGGGCAAATCACCTAAGTCTTAATGAAGCCCTTTGATGTAGAAGTCTGAAGTAGTTTTACCCAGGGTAGAGGGGCTCTTTAGAAACTGGTACTGTTTGTTGTAAAAGTCATTATTTTGTAGGTCCTATATGCTAAATATGTCTTTGTTCCAGCAGGAGAAAAAGAATTGTTCAACTGTTTTTTCTGCACATTCAGCTCAGTGAGTTTATCGAGTCTCAGGCGTCACTTGAACAGCCATTCAGAGAAGCATCACATGTGCCACCTCTGCCCCAAGGCCTTTCGTACAGCAACTCTGCTGCATAACCATGTGAACACACACACAGGTATCTGCTGCTTGAAAAGCGTCATTTTACATGCTCTCTTCAAAACTGAAGTAACAGGCAAATGACTTTGCCTTAGAGCTGTGTTCTGTGATGGTTTTGTGCTCAGAAGTTTCTCTGATTTTGTTTGGTGTTCCACACTGAAAAGACATGGTCTGCAGTTAGGAACTCTGTGTGTGTGTATTTCTTTATTTTGTTAAGTACCATTCTAAAAAGTCTTGTCAGCTGAATAGTGATTTCAATTGTGCTTGATTCCTGTGTGCAGAATAGAATTTTCTCTGATGTTTTCATTTTTCTATATAAAGATATGAAGCAAAGTGATGAATTGTGTTTGTAATAAACTCAAGGTGTGCATATACATGGAAGAAATTCTTTACTGTGAGGGTGGGGAGGCCCTGCACAGGGTGCCCAGAGCAGCTGTGGCTGCCTCATCCCTGGAAGTGTCCAAGGCCAGGTTGGACAGGGCTTGGAGCAGCCTGGGATAGTGAAAGGTGTCCCTGCCCAGGGCAGGGGGTGGGACTGGATGAGCTTTAAGGGCCCTTCCAACCCAACCCAATCCCTGATTTATTATATATAAAAAATCAGAATATAAGAAAAGATTCTACTCAAATGTTCTGCACGTTGATTTGAGGCAGACAGGTGATACTGCTGTGGTGTTAAATAAAATTCTAATGGTGTATTCCTGCAGGGACCAAACCCTATAAATGCAGCGAGTGTGACACAGCCTTTGTGACCCGGGGGGAGCTTTCTCGGCACAGGCGGTACAAGCACACTTTAGAGAAACCATTCAAGTGCACAGTGTGTGAATACTCCAGTGTAGAAGTAAGTACAGCCTTACTGACTCTGCTGGGAGGCTTTGTAGGCTTTCTCGTGCCCAGATTTTAATGTACTGTCAAGTTACCAAATTTTTTGCCCACATTTTCAACCTTGGGAAGTCCAGGCTCTGCTGATGGCCTTGGACGTGCTGATGGATTGCGTTTATCTGCAGTGTTGCTGCAGGGTGGCTGATGGCTGCAGCTTTGTGGTGCCATGCATTTAATGTCATTTCTGTGCACATCTTTCATCCCCACCACCCCACAAAAGAGGAACAAGCAGTCTGAATTCCTGGAACCCTTACTTTGTCCACGTGGTATTTGTAAATGGGTTGCTCCAAATTACTATTTATATAATTATTTAGCTTTTTTTAACTAGTTACATTTTAAAAGCATTTTCTTTTTCATTTTTCTAAAATTGTTTCTAGACAATGTTTGTGTGAATTTGGTCCTACAAAAGCATAGTTGATCCTCATTTACACGGCATTGCATATACTCTAGGACAATACTGGCTGATGCCTAAAAAGAAGCTCATGTATTGTGTTTTTATACTTGATTTTTGGTTTTTTTCCCAGGACTAGGATTTTCTTAATCAAGAAGTAAAAACCTTAGAGTCTGCTTAAGGGTGCACTTGGAAATTGGAATTGAATAGGGTGCACAGGCTTTCAGAAATGCACCTGTGATTGAATCACTGTCACAGTTTAGTGGATGTTCAATATCTGAATTTATGTGCTGTGTCCAGATCTAAAGCTGTAAGCAAGCCTGAACTTTATTCCATGTACCTTATCTTATTAATTAGATTTTGGATAGCTTGTATATTTAAAAACCCTGACAGTTGATATTAAATTATCCTATTCTTTCCCTTGTTCCAATAGGGAGCTACTCAGCATTCATTGCTCTTACAGAACTCTCATTCTTGTGAGCTTTACCTGAATGAGGAAAGCTGAAGGAGCTCTCTGGTATTGCCATGCAGATTATTTGACTTTGTATAGCAGAGGTTGTCAGTCATGTTTAATTCTATTTAAGTGAATGGATCTAGCAGTGAATTCATTAAGTATGTTGATAAATGGAGGAGCTGAGCATTTGATAACTCCTAATCACATACCTGCAATATTTATGTAGAACATACCAGAAAAACAGTACAAAAAAAGTAGAATTGAATTAAACTTTGCAGCAAAGGTGCTTCATTGGAACGTGAAGGTGAATAGACTTTGGATGATGAGTTTGTTCTTTCATGTATTTTCATGAATATTTTCTAAGAGTTTTATATTTGGTATATCCAAGTAGCCTGACTGTACTAGGTATCCTCTTTTAAAAATTATTTTATGTTCTTATTATAAGATTTCTCCTTTTGCTAATGTGGACACTAAACATGGAAATAAGATAATGTGGGGAAAGAGTGCAGAAGTGTTACCTAAAACCACAACAGGCTAATTGTGCAGGGAAAAAGCAGAGGGGGGAAACAGGGACATGAGAGTGCTAATTCTGAGATTAATGCAGTATTTTAAATTGCAATAGGTGTGTCTTGCAAAATTGCTTATATTTTAATTAGTTATACCTCCAATGCAGCTGTTACTTTGGAAAATCTGTCATTTTTCTCTTAGGCCAGCAAAATGAGACGACACATTCGCTCCCACACCGGAGAGCGGCCCTACCCCTGTGAGCTGTGCCCTTATGCAAGCAAAGATGCCTATAAACTGAAAAGGCACATGTTAACCCACACAGGTAAAACTCTGCTCTGAGGGTACCCAGTCTGCAGGGACTTGTTCCACAGAACCAGCCTGGAGTTGGTTCAAAGCCTGTATGCGTGTTGGGTCCTCAGCACTGCCTGGTTTTGTCTTATTAAGCTGTGCTAGTTGCCAGTGTTGATGTCATTTTTAATGATAGTCACACCTCATGTGAGTTTTTGTGGAAGAAAGGCAAGAAAATAATTTCCCACTTTCCCTTCCATCATTATCAGTGGCTGGTGCTGTATCATTTTAATCCTGATGTTGTACAGCTGTTGACTTTCTCTCCTTGCATATTGGAGGTTAATTCTGCATTTTTGTTCATTAAGTATTCAAGACAGATGATAATTAAAATAATTCCTAATTAATAGTTTAGAAATATTAATGGCTTTATGCTTCATCAGTTTTCAGAAAGCCAAGATTTTTTGTTGCAATCAGTGGTGTAAACTTCTGGAAACTTGTTTAGCCTTTTGTGCACTGTCAATTAATATTAACTCTTGGCTGGTCTGGAGTCTGTTGCTGTTAGGACATGGATGTTGAGTTCTGTGGGAATTTGCATTTATATCAAATAAGTAGAGTTTCTAATAATATGTTATTTTAATATCTTTTTAATAGGTGAAAAACGCTATGAATGTTATGTTTGCCAGGCCAGGTTCACTCAAAGCGGTACCATGAAAATCCACATGTTACAGAAGCATGGAGAAAATGTGCCAAAACACCAGTGTCCACACTGCAGTACCTTTCTTTCCCGAAAACATGATTTGGGTGAGTTTAAAGGAAAACACTGAAAATGAAATGTGGAGATAAGTGGAGCTGAAATCTCTGATTTGCACAAAATTTCACCAAGTAAGTTATATCTAACTTCAAGTTATTACAGAATATTCTAAGGAAAATGTATTCATTGTTTCACAGGTAAGTTCCTCCTGCAAAGAGATGTGGTGACATCTTGTGGTTGATGTTTTAATTTGTTTAAAATGCAAGGTAGCAAAGATTTGGCTTTTTCTTTTTTTTTTAATTGCTTGATACCTGTGGCACTGTGACCTTCTGTTATTCAGAAAAAGTGAGGCAATAGAGCTGACCAGTAACAACAAAACCTACATAAAATTTTAAGTTTCCAGAAATACATGAAAAAACTGTATTAAATAATACTTCGACATACAAAGATGCCTTTAGCATCCATTTATGTTTTCAAATAAATATCCAATTGAAACCTGTTAAATAATTGAAAGTAGAAGTGGAATTGTTATTTACATATATACAATTTCTGTGTTAGTTTTTTTTTCAGTTTTCATTTTAATGTTACAAACACTAATTTGGGTAGCATTCTTAAATCAATTTTTGTGTGTAGACTAAAGCAGGTGGTTACTGGAATTTTTAAAAGTATTTGATTTGTTAAATGATTTCCTTTGAAATCAAAAAGATTCAGGCTTGTAAGTGCTTGATTTCTTTGGAAAGTTACATCTTGCTGCAACTTTGGTTTCATCTAAAACCAATTTGGCAGTTTTACCCCTCCTGCAGAGAGCACAGAAGGTTCTTTTGTGTTTTCCTCTACAAGGTTTGCATTGCTCAGGGCTATACACAGCCCAGCTCTTGTCCAAAATTTTGGAACTAAAATACTTGCCATTAAAATGAATTGTTCTATATAATTATTCAGGTGTCCACTTGAGGAATCTCCATTCCTACATGGAAGAGGCAGTGAAGTGCAGGGACTGTGAGGCAGCTTTTCACGAGCGCTACGCTTTCCTGCAGCACAGGAAGACTCACAGAAAGGAGAGGAGATTCCAAGGTGCTCAGTGCAGCTGCACATGTAACCAGGTATTGCAGTTCCCTCAGAAAGTGCTGCTCACTGACTTGGTGCTGTCTCAAGGTACACTTGGCTTTGGGGTTATGTTTACCCTAAGAAAATAAAAACTTTTGAGGCCGCAGTCCAGCTAAAGTAGTGTAGTGGTACTTATTTCCAGGATAAATCACTCACATATAAACAGTGAAATTGAAATGCTGGGAAGTATGAGACTGTCTTCTTGATGGATCTTTTGTACATGGACTGCTTAGAAGTGTAAAGTAAGAGCAATCACTTTCAGTGATGTTGTGATAAAGAACCAAATATGATATTTGAGCCTTATATGTGATTTTCAGCAGTGATGCAGAATAAATTCATTCTGAACTGAAGAGTTGGTTTTAAAGAGTACATTTAGGATTGCTAGAACCAGTTCAGCAAGGAAAGGAAGAAGTTATTATTCACTCAAAAACCATATGCAATGAGAACATACTTCTCATTTTGGGTTAACTGGGCACACTTTTAAATAAATGTAACCCTTTTTCCACATGCAAATTCTACATGTAAAACTTTACTGCTTAACCACAAATGATAAATTCTGTTTTATACCCACCAAATGGCAATGTTCTTTTAAAGCAGAATTTTAATATGTGTTCTGGAAAATCTTCAGGAGTTTTATGGAAGTTGTTAACTAAGTCAGTCTTCCACTTAATGTTCCAAAATTTGTCTGTCAGAACCATATTTGCTTTGTGTGTGTTAAATTGCTTACACAGATTAATGTTTGATTGATGTATTTGTTCTTCATTATGCTAACAGAGTAATATGTGTAAGCATGCTGAAAATTGTGGATTGGTGAGGGCAAAAACTGCTACACCCAGAAAAGGAAGCAAAGGCAAAAATAAAATCCATGAGAACCCGAAGCGTGTTCAGCCAGAAGGTAATCAGTGAGCCAGTCAGAATTTAATCATGTAAATTAGAATTAAGGCTAAAGGGCTAAGGCAGTGAATCTTCCCTGCTGGTTAATTACTGCTTCACAGTGAAGCTAATAATGGCAGAATACTGCAGAACAGTTTATTGTGTGTCAGAAGTTCTTGGCATCTAAGTTGGGTCATTGCACAGGTACCATTCTGGGCTGTTCCTGCTCCTGCAGATGAGTTCCCAAACTCCCTGCTTAGCAGTGCTTGCAAATGTGGTTTTCTTTTCCCTTTTGCAAATTCCTTTTGCCTTTATAAAGGAGAATGAGATGTGTCATTGTTGAGTTGAGCCATGGTGAGGTTTCTTAAGAGCTCATAATTTATAAATCATAAAATACAGACTGGATTGCAAACGTTCCAGTTTCAGAGCTCAGATTGCCTGTTAATCACAAAAGATGTAACTCATCTGAATAAAGAAGTCATTCACCTTCTTTCTGTCATACTTAGACCAGGTAGGGATCAAATAATGACAAAATGCTACTTATTGAAATGGCTGGAGTCAGGTGTCACACCCCAGAAAGCCACAGTTGTCTCCTTGATAGGATTTTCAGGTGATTTTTATGGAATAAGAGACAAGAGTGGAGAAACAGCTTAGACCTGGGTGTCCTAAAACCTCACCTTTTGTGTGTCAGGCTGTATCTGCACTGATTTGTGGCCAGTGACACTGAGAGGAGATTTGATATAGTGAGGAGAAGAAATGTTGGAGCTTTTCTGAATCTAATGAATATATATCAGCAGCTGAGTTTACATAGCATTGACACTTCTGTTTTCACTGGTGAGGCTGTAATGGTATGGTTAGAGAGAAGTGTTACAGCTGCAGTGTTTATGTTTTTGCAGTAATTAGATTTTGCTGTTTATTAATGTTTTCCTACATGCAAAGAATTTCTTTTTGGTATCTTGTAAATACCTTCCATCTCAAAGCTTGATTTTCTAGAGCTATGATAATGTGTCTTCAGATGTTGTTCATGCAAATATTCAGCTCATTAATTGACTCACACAAATACTAGAAATTTCTGTGCTGTTTCAGAAGGTTTTTCCCCAAAATTGACATTTATATATCATTGTCCACTTCTTGCACAGCTTGAAGGGGCCTATGGGAGCCTATAAATGGCTTTACAAATGACTACTGTGAGTCTGGGGCTGCCAATGATTTGCTGTTACTAATAATTAAAAAAGGGATGTATATGATAATTAAATTTCCAGTTAAATAATGCTTCGTTTTGCTCTGGTGAGAACACCATACTCAGTAACATGGCTTGTAATGGAATATTCAACATAAGATACATTCATTCCCCAAATACAGTGTAAGATAAAAGATGTGCTGTTGTTACATATTGGCACTGTTTTCTCCACTAAATTAAACTGCATATTTGTTAAATTTATTGAAACATTTACTTGTCTTTCTGGTTAATCATCCCAATATTTAATTTTTTTTTTCAAAGTTGCCTTGAAATCATTCCAAGATGTTTCTACCATGAAAAATGAACATTGTGCCAGTGAGATTGTTCCTGCTTTAGATGGAATAGAAACAGCAGCTTGGAGGGAACACAAAACAGGAGCAACCTGTGAAATGGATTCTCAACATGATGGACAAAGAATGCACAAACAGATTGATCTTCTCTGTTCTCAGTAGTTGTAACTGAGCAGTTCAAAGTGTGGAAGTACCTCCAGTGGGGAAGTTAGAAAAGATGCTGGTTGAAAGCTGCAGAGCCCTTCTGTGCTCATATTTCTTCTTGCTGCAGTTTCTACTCTGTAGCCTGAATACCACTGCAAAGTGTGGAAGTCAGAGGGAACCTTCAGCTCGTTTCTTACACACATCTAATAACACAGTGAGAAAAAAAGGCTAATTTCAGAGTAATTTGTTAAAGAATGCATAGGTTTGTGTCACCTTACGTTTGTTTTTTCCAGCTTTACTCAAAGAATTGCAGACTGCTCTGAGGCAAATTTATCCCTCAGCAGCTCTGTAGCACTGAGAGCTGCCTGAACTTCAGTGTTTATACTTTTCTGAGGTGAGCACATGGAAGGTAATAACTTTTATAATGTAAGGAACATTTACTAAATCTCCTTTCTGCAAACACTTTCGTTTCTAATAGAACTCGTGATGCAAGAGAATTTTGTGAAATTTTGTGAAAAAGCAGGTTTTTATGCCCCATACTCCTGGTAATTAGAAAGTAATCTCTTGTCTGAGGTTTTATGTGCTCAGTTAGCTGGGCACACAGAGCTGCATGACAGAAATGAAGCAGGAGGAAGAAAAGTGTGCAGGACCCCCACATTCTGGGGATGCAGAACCTTCTATGACCTTAAGCTGACTATTTTTTGAGTGCAGGTGGGATCTGCTTTCTTTACCCCTCCTTCCCCTTTCAATAGCCTTGCAAGTGTTCCCAGGTAAGATTTTCATCCATTTAGCAGCAGATCCCAAACACACCCATGACTTTGATTTTAATTAGGCCTTCAGTAAAGCACAGTTTTATTACTTAGGAAAGTTCATGTTTCCACTATACTTAAGAATCAGAAAAAAACTTAACTGTCAAATACAATTCTCTAACTTTTCTTAGGTTATAAGAACTACTGGGTTTAACTCTCAGTAATTACTAGAGGTATTACAGTAAGTACTCTTAATTTTTATGATATATTACAATGATCACAATTGCCTTTTATGCACTGTTCACACATTTTTTTGTCATTTATAATTAATACTTGGAAGCCTGCTCATAAAATCTTTAATACCTTTAAAATATTCATCTTTAATGCTGCAATTCTTAAGTTACATTTCATTATAAATAAGCACTAGCATAACTAACAAATATTAATAATGTTAGGTCATGTAACAAGTAAATTTAATTGAAATGCCAAACCCTCCTCCCAATTTCAAGATTAACATCTGTTTAGCTTCATTGTGGTGTAGAATTTGAGCAGTGTTAAAGGGTTGGAGTTTGCATGTTGGGCAAGCTGTGGTTGCTGGTTCTGCTGATGAGGTCAGGGGCAGAGAATTCTGCACCCAGCTGAGCTGAAGTCTGACAGCAACTGCAACTTTGGACTTGTTTTACTTTGAGTAGCCTGTTAAAAGGGAAACTTTAATTTTTTCCAGTTAGTATATTAAAATAACAGCTTTATCCTCTACTTGGTAAGGTGTCTGCATGCCTGTTCTAGGATAACTTCTTTAATTCAGCAGCTGTTGTGCTGCTCAGGGCCCCAAACCAGTGCTCAGGAGCCTGAAGTGCCATGAAGTGGCCTCAGTATCCCCCTGCTCACGGTGAGCAGATCAGGATGTGGCTATTAGCAAGAGATAATTGCTGTCTTGCAGCAAATAATCCCATTTCTAGAGGCCACACCAAAGGCCTCATCAAAACCTCCATCAGCCAGCTCAGATACACGAACAGGAATCACCACTGTGGTGACAGAAACTGCTTCAGCTTTGTAGCAAATCCTGAGAAGTCAGAGGGCCTGAATTCATCAGAATTGCTCATTGGTGTTGTCTTTCCCCTTACAGTGGTGTTACCTGAGTGTTTATAAAGGTTCATTTTCATTACTCTGTGTCTGTTTTCGTAAGGTAAAGTTTTAGTAAGTTCGTTTGTTCTTACCAGTGACAGCACTTCAGAATACTTTTGTTCATGATAATGGCTTAAATAATATTGTTCACTTTATTCTTGTTGTGCTGTTTCCATTTGTATTGTAAATTCTAAGCAGCAGATTTGTTAAAATTAATTTTAGAAGTTGTTTAAAATCCTCGATCAATTTGCTGAATATATATTGTTCATTTGAATTGTTAATAACAAAGCTGACTCATTCTGTGCTGACACCTAAAAATCAGACTGCATAAAAGGGAATGTGAATGTAGTAATAAAAGATATTTTTATCTCTGAACTTGCAAAATTATTATTTCAGTAGTTAGAAGCTATCAGTGTGTCATTTTGGAAATCAAGAAAGAATGCTTTGACCTCCTCAGGAGCCATTCCTAGCGGCCTCATGCTTTTTGACAGCAGTGATTGTTCTTCATGATTAAGAATTTGCATAACTATGCAAATGCAAATATTTGCATCACCATTCTGATCTATATTTTACAAAGATAATTTAATTTCATTGTATTACTCACATATTTTAGACCAGTACATATGTATTAATATCTTTTAAAGCAGTACATATTCTGAATAGATGCCAGTTTTAAAATATTTTAATTTACTAGATGTGGAGAAGTTGTTAAATACACAGGAATTATTCAGGGGATGAAATAGATAATACTGAAGTATTCTACAGTATTATGTAACTCTTCTCTCAGATAATTCAGTTGTTTGGGAAAGAAGAGGAACTTTGCATTCCAGGTTTCCTCTGCAAGCTGAAATTGTCTATGCTTTAAATAGTTAATGGCTGAGGAAATTGAGCTCTGCACAGCCCCATGTGGCACATCACACCCAGCAGGGAGAAGCAGGAAAAACAGGCCTTTGGATACTTTTTTTTTTTTACTATTTATGCTCTGTAATAAAACTGAAACTTGGTGCAGGAGTGGCTTCACCGATGCTAAAATGTGACCTGACGTGTCAGAAGTGATGGTCAATTAGAGAGAATTGTCTTCTGAAATTGGGAAGAATTGATCTTCAAAGAATCCTTCACTCTGCAAGGAAATGAGCAGGAGAGGCCGGGGCTGGAAGTTGGCTCTCGGTGTTCCTGCCGGGAGAGGTCCTGGGCAGCGGCTCGGGAGCGGCGATTCCCGGGGCTGGACCGGGAGCGGTCATTCCCGGTGCTGG
>VZRZ01001260.1:644388-674802 GCA_013398175.1 Climacteris rufus
ATGGGATGGGATGGGATGGGATGGGATGGGATGGGATGGGATGGGATCCATGGGATGGGATGGGATGGGATCCATGGGATGGGATGGGATGGGATGGGATGGGATGGGATAGGATGGGATGGGGCTGCCTTGCTGCAGCCACAGTGGGAATTTGCTGGCTGTGGGGCTGGGCAGGCTCGGCTGCTCCCTCCACGTTCGTTGCCCCCTCAGCCCTGCTCGTCCCTTCGCTGTGTTCTCCTTCTCCCTTCGGCTCTGCCCAGGCTGAGTTGGCTCCAGGGAAGGTCAGGTCAGTGCCACCAGTGCAAGGGAGGTGCAGGGAGTCTGCACCAGGGTGTGTTAATTTATTTTCTATTGCTCATAAATCTTTTTAATGTATCACTTAATTTACTGTTTGTTGATTATTTAAGTTGCTTATCTAAAAAATCTTTACTTAAAGAGATTTGGGGCTCTTAGCAAGCAACAGATTTGTTAGGCAAATTTAAAAAGTCCTGTAAGTTGAGGTGTTGTGGGCACAGAGGCCATGAGGAGTGACCTGGCCCTTTGATAAAGGGGGAGCTTATCAACTCCAATAGATTTCTTTTGTATGTTCTCCAAGTTTAGTGTTAACACAACAGTGTGGAAATGATGCACAGTCAGCATCACCACGAGGACTAAGTCTTTGCATGCTGTGATGTAACACTTTACCATGAGATGGTTTTACTCATTGTCTGGTAGAGTATATGAGGAAATTATGGATTTCCAGCTGATTTCCATTTTTGTGACTGTTCCAAGAAATTTTCTTGAATTGTCATCTTAATGTTCTTGCCATTCTCTCCATTGTATCCAAACCAATCTCTTTCCTGTCTTTCAAATTCTTTTGCTGACTACTCACTCTGGATCAGGGAAACATGTCTGCTGTCTGTTGGCACATTCCTGAAGATCTTTGCCATGATATTTTTTTTTGTTAGTTACACAGATTTGGTGATTTAAAATCTCATGACTATACTGCAGAGATAACTGACAAAAAATTAACAGATGGGAATGTAATTGTTGTTGTGAGGAAGCCTCTCTGTCTCTCAGCCATAGCTATGTTGTCTCCATTGTACAGATGAGTAAAATGACACACAGAACAAAATTAATCTCTGATTTAATCCCCTTGCCTTCAGGAGCAGTGAAACCCACTGATGAGACAGTATGCTCTGCTTATTACTACTTCAATCTCACTGAACCAGAAATAGAAACCCGGGGTGTTGCAGCATGTGATGATTAAGTTACATTAGCAGAAGGTGGTGAGCAAACAGGCAAGGACCTAAAGACATAAAGCCAGTGCTGTTAATCACTTCCAGAGACATTAAAAGGGGAATATTGAAGCCGAAATAACATTTATAACTTCTCAAAGGTCAGTGCTGAAGCTGATAGGAAGGCACTGTGGCAGCTTGACAGCCATGGGCATGAGTGGTGTGCAGCATCTCGGGAGGAGAAGTGCAGAGTTTCATCTGGTGGTGATTGGAAGATTCATAAAAGAGGCACAGACTCCATAGTCTTAAGACCTTCCTAAAGTAGGAAGACTAAAATGAATAACACTTTCCCTTGATACAAACAGAGGCCCCTTTTGCTGTCTTTCCCCTGAGTGCAAGCTCAGTCCATGCAGTCCCTGATGGGTGACTGAATTACGGCTGACAGGGTTATGAGTGGCTCTAGCAGCAGCTTCCACTCACCATTTAATATCTCGTTTTGTTTGGTTTAAGACACTGGATGTGCATTTGAAAGCAATTTACATTAATACAGTATGTCTTCAGGCAAACATCATTCCCTGTTTAAGCAGCTTTTAAACTTTAAAACAGCCCAGCTATTGTTTGAAGTCAGTCACAGAAACAGCTGGGCTCTGTCTGGCATGAGGGGTGTCAGAGTTACAAAATGGGAAAGCATTTCTGGACAGTTTTGGTTCAATCTGTTTTCATTTTGAATTGGCACTTGACAGTGAAGAATTCAGTTTCGTTCTCCTTTGGTAGTTGACTGAGTTGCCTCTCTAAATTATTTTATTTTTAGCTTTTGTTATTTTCTTTTTCGGATTGTCTGTTATTGGTTCAATCCCTGCCCCGTCCACATAACAACATTTGCAGCTGATGGGAGGAATGCAAAGGAGTGACTCTGCTGATTGCTTTGAAAAGAAAGAGCCTTGCTTTTATTACCAACTAATTAAATGGTCGGTAGCAGCTAATGGTGATTACAATTAAGCCTTGGAACTGCCGTCCTTTTTCTGGAAGAGCTGTAAGCTGAGAGAACTAACCCATCATCCCTTTAAGGCAAAGGTGATTTTTCTTTCTGTTACAGGAACTCATCAGCTGTTTCACTGCAAAGTGAAAGTTGTAAAACTGTTTATAGTTGGTAGTTGCCAATCCTATTTTAAATGTCCTGCTGTTTGAATGGAGTTGTTTATCCCTTCATCATTTAGCTTTACTGACTGTGAATTGAAATTGTTTAATTTTACATTAACTGTGCCCTCCGGGCCATGCAGGACTTTTGCTTCGGTAAAAATTACGTGATATTAAATGTGAGAATAACGTTAAGGTAAGACTCTGCTCTGTTTTGTAGAGGTGTAAGTTCAGTTAGTTCTGTGAATTCCTTCTAGTTAGATGCAAAGTGAGATGGCAGTCTCTTCTTTTGGGGCAAACTTCAAAAAATGGATGCATAACCAACAAATCCCCCCTTTTACAATTGGGCAACACACCTGTGCTTGGCATATAAAGGGATTTTTTTCTGTTTTCCTTGCAATGCCTGTGAGGAACTCAGGAGTGCCCAAGGCTTCCATGGTGCAGGAGAACAGGGAGGAGGGAGCTGCTGTCCCTCTGCAGGAGGGCACTGGGGCAGCCAGGCTGTGCTGGGGGCTGCTCCCTCTCAGAAGCAGCTGATGGATGGAAACAATCCAACTGCTTTCCCCATCTGGTGATGAAGGCTGACAGTTCGTAGGAGACGAGTCAAAGGTCACTGATGAGAAGATCCATCCAGATAATTGCTGTAATTGCACCCTGAGGATGCAGCTCCTCTCACAGAGCACCAGGCAGGGACTGCTGGTAAATCTATACTTGGCAGTGAACTTCATCCTCTGCCTTAAATAAAAAAAAACTTCTTCAAGAGATATAAATGGAAAAAGTTATTTTGATTTTTTTTTCTCCAATCCATGTTTTCTCCTGTCAGTAGGTGAATAAGGAAATAATCCCATTCTGAAACAGTGAAATAATTGTGATTTAAACATAAAATTACTATTTAGTGTTAAATCCTTTGATGAATACACAAGCTGTTGTTACTTCACAACAAATATCAATAAGCAGCATGAATGAGTATACATAATTCATAATATTTAACTTGAAAGTACATCTTTTTCTTACAGTGATTGATTCATTTTTCTTGAGTTTGTCCAGTGACTTCTTTATAATTTAATACAAAAAGCTTTTCTGTTGGAGAGTGAACAGTAACAGACAGGACACAAGCAGCAGCCCTGCCACAAAATTAGCTTTTTGTCCACCCATTCAGAAGGCCCAGAAACCCAAAAGCTTTTTGGTTGCGCTGCTGAGTGGAACTAGGGAAATAACACCATTATCAATCTGTCAGCCTTTGGCACTTAGGACTTAATTATATGAAGAATAAGAAATACCAAGCAGAGGTTGTGGTCAGTAAAAAGGAATTGAAATGGCAGGAACTAACTCAGAGACAAAGATTAGGTTGTGTTTTTTTTACCTCAAACTGTTTGAATGCTGTGTATAACAGAGAACACTTCCTATTTTTATAGACTCTTTCTTTGCCCACAGGGGAATTTTTCTTCTCTCTTTTTCTTTTACCAGAGGCCCAAGGGATGGGAAGCAAAAAGTTTGTTTTTTGCAAGAAGTTACAGCGTTGGTTTTCTGTCAGGACTCCAGCAAGGACCACAATCACCCAGCCACGGGTGAGGAAGGTGAGTGAGCATCCAGCATTGCACAGGAACCTGTTGTGAACTGGAATTTCCTTCCCTCCCAGGCTGTGTGTGCCTGGGGCAGTTCCTGGGGCTCCCAGCAGCTGACAGAGAAGTGCAGGGGGAACCTGGCTTTGCTCTGAACAAAGGTTGGTTCCTCTCCCAGGCTCTGCAGGGCTGCTTTGCATGTTCAGGCATGTTCCTTTCTACCCACACTTGCACAAAGGCAGGGCCAGAACAACATTTTCTGGGAGCTGCTTTAGTGGTTTTTAATCTGCTGTTATTTCCTCCTTCCTGGATTTTTCTGTACCAACTCCAAGCCAAGTGTGGTAGGGAAGACCTGTCTCCAAACTGCCCCCAGTGTAGGTGTGACAACAAAGCTTTGCTCTCCTGTTGCAATTTATGCAGTCAGGTTTCTTTTTTATTCAGTGAAATTGCTGGGATTTTCCACACTGATGAAGGCTGTGGTATCAGGGACACAGTGGTTTACATCATGCAAGTATTAATTTAAACTTGCCTTTACTATTATGAAGTGAGTAGCTAGTAGCACGGTCTTGTGCCAACACAGATTAGTACATTTATAATTAGATTAGTACAAATTGTTTATAGGTTTCAGACTCCACTTAATACAGCAGAATATTTATGCAGTCTGTAAAATTGCTTTCTTTGCTGGAAATTCCTTTGCAATAACAAATGTGTAGTTCAGAATAGAATTTTACATTTTTTACTTTCGTTCAATAACACAACTATAATCTGATACTGTGGTTGCTTGGTTTGTGCCTTTTGCCATTTATTCATGAAAACATCAAACAGTATTTCACACCTGCAATAGATCTTGGTATTTATTTATTGTTTTTTTCAGTGTCTATAATTCAAATACACCCTTGAAACTCTCCCCAAAGCTCTGGCTCGTGGGAAACTAACAGGCTTACACCAAACATATCTGTCACTACTAAAAGCCATTTGATAAGAGACTTGGGAAAAAATCTTCTTAAAATACAGCATAAGGGAACTGTAAAACCAGAGTTCTTGAGTCAACTGCTGCACAGGAGCTCTGGCAGCTATTTTTGCTGGGAGTGCTCTGGGTGGAAGACAAACATGGTCAAATTAGCTAAAATGCTGGAAGTTCAGTCAAGGATACTGCCTTAAATAGTTCACCCAGAAAAAGACAAGGCTGTCTTAGGGCAGCCCCTTCAGAATTCCAATTACAGTTACAATTTCTAATAAGTAAATATCAAATATAGTAATTTTTCAGTGAATTTGTTTTACAACGGGTTATTGGAATGTTTTGAGGTCAAATTCAGCCCTCCTAACTATGAAATACTCACTAGCAAAAATGAGAGTAGGCCTTGATTAATATTGTTGTTTTCCCATTCTAGGCTATATTTTTTTGCCATTCATGGCTATAGGTCACATAGCTGGAGGAAAAAATGTATGATAACAAGATGCTAAAATTTAAAGGAAAATGTGCTCACTATCAACCTCTTTTCACTGTGCAGTGGTTTTCACTTCTTGCCAAATATCTGTTATTTGGCCTCTCTGGGCTATGATAATATTGACCTAAAGAGCACAGGAGATTATCTTTCAGTGTAGAAATAAATTCAATATTTACTCATAAATATTTTTCATAGAGCTATAGAAAACCAGCTTGGAAGGGACCTCAAGGTTCATCTGGTCCAGCCTTTCTAGGCAAGAGCACAGCCCTGCCAGGGTGGTCCAGCATCCTGTCCAGCTGCATCTGAAAAGTGTCCAGCCCTGGGGAAACCACCACTTCCCTGGGGAGATGTTTCCAATGGCTGATTGTTCTCATTGGGAAAAATTTCCCACTTGTGTCCAAGTGGGATCTCCCCAGGATTTACTTGTGCCCCTTACTGCTTGTCTTTTCCATGTGACTCCTTGTGAAAAGGGAGTTTCCATCTTCTTTGTAGCCACCCTTTAAATACTGGAACATGGTGGGGAGGTCTCCCTAAGCCTTCTTTTCTCAAGGCTGAACAAACCCAGTTCTCTCATCCTCTCCTCATGTGGCAGCTTCCTATCCTTTGATGATATTTGTGGTCCTTCCCTCCAGCCTTTCCAGATCTTTTTTGCACAGCAGGGGCCAAAACTGACCCCAGTATTCCAGGTGAGGCCTGACAAGTGCTGGATTGAGTGGGATGATGACTTTACCTCTGCTGGTGATGCCCTTGTTGGTGCAGCCCAGCATCCTGTTGGCCACTGCAGCTCCCTGCTTGCTCATATTGAGCTTTTTGGCCACCAGGACCCCCAAGTCCCTTTCCACAGAAAGTGGCTCAAATGCTGGCTTTTCCCTGGTTCTCACAGACACATTTCCTGCTGCCCCACCACTGCAGATATCCAGCCTTTCCCTTGATCATTCCCCTGCCCTCCTCTCCAATCCCTTCAGCAGCCACAAAAGCTTTGTGGAAGTTCCAGTCACTCCCCAAATGCCATATGTGTGAGTGCAAACCCCCATCTGTTAATTAACATTTGCAAGCACAGACCAGTTTCTAATCGTGGGGGTAGAGGGTGGCTCTACTCAGCCCACTTGTAGGAAAGATTAATTCCCAAATGCCAAAAGTAGAAGTAATGGAGTGGATCATGTGTGGTGACCCCTGTGCCAGTGCAGCCCCTCTCTGGGGGTTTGTGGTGGTCTCTGCAAAGGGTTAACAGGGGCTGTGCACAGCCAGCCCCCCACTGCCTCTGCTAAAGCAACATTAATTATAGAGAGCCCAAAGGATTCAGAGCTAAAAAGCCTCAAAAGCCTGAGCAGTATTTAAAGCCAAGACAGTCAAATAACCGGTTGGATTTGATCTCTAATAAATTACTGTGTTCTGATGGTGAAATTCAGCAAGAGGGTGACAGTCAGATGGGGAGGTTGGCAGCAAAAGTTTTAAAAATAAATAGTCTTAAATGGCAGGAAATTACAGCAAGCAGCTCCTTGGAGTTATTTTTCTGCACGCATTGTGTGTCTGAGGAGGCAGGCAGCCTGCTGGCAAGCTTTTGACCTTTTGTGTGAGAAATAAAATATGCAGGTGCAATGGAGTGAGTGCACAACGGGGGACAGTGACTTTCAGCTGGGGGTCTGAGCACTGGGGGCCCTGCTCTCAATTAAACTGAGAGCAGCACAGGGAAAGGTTGGGCTGTAAAGGATTGCAGAATATGTGTGCTTCCTACAAATATCCTTGTATTCCACATCTGTAAATCAGCTGGTGGAAGACTTATGTTGAATGATCTTGCTGAGAACTGATCTGATTCTCTTATTGCCCTGTTTATATTTCAGTCTGGAATAACTCTTAGAGCAGTTGAGTTGAGTTCAGTGGCATTGCTGCAACCATGCTCTAACTCCCAGTTCCTCGTCTGAAAGGAATTCCATACATGCATGGCATGGATTTCCTCCCAGTGTAATTATATTCCAAATTCCTAAACCCATTGAATAAATACAAATGAGAAGTGACCGATTTTAAACATAATGAAGGTGCTGTAGATAGAAAGGGGGCAGTAAGGTTGGGAATGTCAACACTGCAGTGGCTGGAGAAACAAGTCCTCTCAATCTCCCTCTGCAGCAGAAATGACAAGTCCTGGAGCTTTATGGACAAAAGGAGTTGCTCCATCCAGATATTCAGTGTTTATCAGGTCAGTGTTCCTATAGACAAAACATGGATTTCCAGTCATTCAGTTCTCGCAGTTTGATGTTGTTGTTACTGCTCCAGTGTTTGTCAGTTTTTTGGGCATGAAAAATCACCAGCTTCAGTGGGGAAACCCCCACACTGTCCCAAGCACTTCCCCCTCTTCATAAATCAGAGAGGAGCACAAAAGGAATTTACACTGAGAATTATGAATCCAAAGTTTTATCTACTGATAGATCACATTTAGAACCAATTTTTAACACTGTGTTCTTACCAAAATATTGTTTTATGACTTTAAAGGACATGTTCTTGGAAGCTGAAATAACCTACATAGAGAACTTTATATCTGTGTCCGGGTTTTACAACTAAAACCAGTTCTAACTATTATCTGCTGGTGGCACCATTACACCAGAGGAATTTATTATCCAAGTCTTAAATGAAAACCTGCCACAGACTGCACTTTTCAATCTGATTTAATGTTTTGTTTTTTTTTTTTTTTTAATTTCTTCACAGCTTGGTGTCAGTTAAACCAAGCCATTTTTATGCTATGGGGTGTTGTGGCTGACTTTTCAAGAAATGAGCTTAATAAGGAACCTAATGGTGATGTACCAGGGAAGGAAATTGTCTGGCAGTGTCACATCAAGTGAGTGATCCTTGATGCAATCGTACTCTGTTCTTTTCTCTGCATCAGAAATAATTCTACATTGAGTTTCTTACAAGGAACTGATTGCTGCAGTCTTCTTTTACTCTAAAATAGGAGAATCACACTACACTCCATTGTGAATGTTCTTATCCATGGCCCATGATCCTGTATGAGGGAGAAAATGATTCAATTCAAAAATCCTCTTGTAAAACCTGGTAGTTTTCTTTTTCTCCCGATTTTAGAAAACACAAACTCCCCCCATGTTGCTCTCTCCTTCCCGTGGTTAATGCTGCTTTATTTCTGGGCAGAAGTAATTTGTGCAAGACACATTACTTATAGGACAGTGCCTAAAAATACATCAAAAGGTCACTGCACATCAGACAGAAGGCAGCACTTGTTCCAGCCACTCGCACTGAGAACGAGAGGTCTTTGTTAATATTAATTGTGCATATTTTAAACAGTGCATGCTTTAAAAATACATTGCACAAACATGCAGCACTGAGCATTTTGGGAGCCCTGGGACTGGATAACAGGGGTCAGTTCTTCACTGATGATTTTGGGCATAAATGTTTGCTGTTCTTGTTGCCTTCCAGGTTTGTGAATTAGAGCCATGTTGTGCATCTGCTTCCAGGAACGTGGGGAGTATTTCCACGCTCACCACTTCCAAAAATACGAGTGAAATTAAGAATAGTAACAAAGATGTAGAAAGTACCAAGAAGATTCAGAGCTGATGGTTTGCACAAACATTCACCATGATTGTGCTTATAATAGTAACCATGTACAGAGAACATGGGAAAAACTGTGCTGGGAGAGGAGCTGAGCTGCCCTGAGGAGGTGGATCAGAGCTTCCACAGCCTCCTGCTGCCTTCCCCCATCTCCTGGCCCAGGGATGCTTCTGCCAGGGGGGCTCAGCTCACAGGGCCATTCCTGCAGATGCTTCCCAGCTCCCTCAGACCTTGGGAATGTTCTCCAAAGGCAGAGGTGGCAGCTGCTCCATGGGCTGACCTTAGGATCCTCCTGGATCGTCCCCAGGGTCTTCTTCTTCCTTACAACTGGGGAAGTGACACTGAAAAGCAGCTCCCAACATGAGAGTCACCTCGTGTGCCATCTCTTCTTGTCAGCCCAAGCAAAATGGAAAGATTCCCTGCTCAGGTGGACACTATTCAGGAACGATAATTTTAGTAAAAAATCCCAATTCTGAGGCTTTATATGTCTCCAGAGAAAAGGCTGCAATGTTTGAAAAGCTCTATCAACATCAAACAAAGAAACCCTGGCACCTGGACACTGTTCCCATCAAGGCCCTTTCATTCATGCACACTTGGTTTGTTTTGTAATTTATCCTTAATAAGAAAATGTTGAAAAGAGCTGACTCTGACTGAGTATCAAAGGCAGTGGAGCTATACATGTACACTGTAGTTTGTAATGTGGCAGTGCTGTGTGGCAATTTACAACCCAAATTTATGTTGCTATTGAGTATTGCTTTTTGTTCTGTTTTTTGAAAACTGGTGTATAAATGGGTTTACAATGGTAATTATTCACACAGAGAAGCAAAAGAAGAATGCTGAAAGTATGAAGTGTGGTGAAAACAACAGTCACAAGTCTGGAAGGTGATGCTGGGTAGGTAAAGTCATTTCAGATTTCCTTCAGTTGTTAAGTTTATGAAGATGAATATTAATTCTTTCTTGGAAGAAAGATTCAGGTAGAACAGATGGGTCAGTTGCCAAGAAAATTATTTGAAAGGAAGTAATGTGCACATGTTGACATTTCCTGCTTTTACATATTTATATTTTTTAATAACTTATGTAATTGCCTTGAGTGGAATAACTGTGTTCATTAGCAGGGTACGAAGACGAGCATCTCCAGCATCTCAGAAGGGCTGTCTTGTGCTGTGCCTCTCTTCTGTTGCATTTAACCACCCAACACTTGCTTTTACTTTATGTTTGTCAAAGCAAGGTGCCATGACTTGAACAGAAGTCGAGCAGCATCTTTTACTTGCCATGTGTGCAACCTGGAGGGGTTAAATGTGAGCAGGACTTTGAGCAGGACTTTGAGCAGGACTTNTTTCCCCTGGAGGGGTTAAATGTGAGTAGGACTTTGAGTAGGACTTTGAGCAGGACTTTGTCCACCTTCCCAAGGCTGCAGTCACGGGCCCTGCCTGCCCAGGGCAGGGGGTTCATCTCTCTCTTGCTCAGAGCACCATTACAATTGTGGCTCATCCCACTCTCCCTCCCTGAGAACCAGATCCACGAAGAAGCTTTTGGAGGGGGGGATGTTGGGTTGAATCCAAGGAATATCTTCCTCCCTGCTCCCTCCTGTAACTGTCCATGCAGCCCCTGTGTGCTGGATGTCTCCTCTCTGCTCCTGGAAGGTTTTCCCTGTGAGAATCCAGGTTTCCTCCCTGAGCACAGCTCATCCCAAGCATCCTGCTGCCTTGGTTTCCGTGCTGTGTGTGGAGATGCTGATGTGCAGCAGCACCTGAATGGTCTGCAGGGCAATGAGTGCAGTGTGCCCTGTGTCTGTTCCTGTCAGCTCCCACGAACTGCCCATCCTGTGGTGGGGACAGTGAGATTTCCCCTGCTCCAGGCAGGGCTGAGCAGTGCACGAAGGGCCCTCCTTGTCCCTGCAGCTGCCAGGGAAGGTGCAGCCCATGGTGCTGCCCGCTCCACAATGCCCAGCACCAATTTTGTTCCCAAGCAGCTCTTCCAGCAGCTGTCAGATGCCAGTGGCTTTCAGCTGCTGACAACCTGTGCCCTGTGCAAACCCGGGGACACAGCAGGGCAGAAATATTCATGTGGGACTAACAAAACCAAGAGTGCAAGTGTGGTTATCAGAGCTCCTGTGTTGTGATGGGTTTGGTGTGATGAATGCAGGGTGAATGTTTGGAAGTGATGTTCTTTTTACACTCATGAGAAAAGGAATCACTGAAGGCAGTGGGATTGCAGGGGCACGTGGGTAAGGGCAGGGTTGTGCCCCTGGATGGTGTGGGCAGTTCTAGGTTGGGCACTGCTGTCTGTTGTGGGTGATGCACTGAAACTTGTTACTGAAAGAAAGGGGTTGCTGTGTTTGCTCATTCCATTTGCATCTCTCTTCTGAACCTGCTTATGAGGAATTGAGGGTTTCTCACCAGATCTGTGACAGAGACTTAAGGAACACAAAACCCCACAGACTGAGTGCAGCATTTTAGTTTTTTAAATTATTAAGTCATTTGAAGAATAGGAATGTGTCTGATTAGGTCAAGACTTGATAATTTCCAACCTTTCAGCTTCAAAGCTTTGACATCAGAATAGAAACATTGTGAGACAGTTTAGACAGACTGTTTTATAATTTAATTCTGTTAATGTGTCTGCGTTGGATTTTTTTTTTTTTTTTTGTAATATGCTTTTACTTTTGTCATCAGATTCTGGATAGCTACAGAGGGCTGAGAGGGGATGTTGAGATTAAGGTGCATGATGGGGAGGATGAAGATTCTGTAGCAGCAGTGAGTGGACAAGGATGATGCTCCTCTTGAAACTCTTCCCACAAGGTACATCAGAAGCCAGTGACACATTTGATCATGTTTCTTTGCCATGTCAATAACTTGCACTAACATTCAAAATCTGTAAAGTGTTTTTAATCAGCCTTCTGTAAAAGAAATTGATTTGGGGCAATCTAATAAAGTGTCTTTATAAATCCCTTACCTCTTCTGCCCAGAGGGAAGTTTACCACCAAAATTCACTGAAAGGCTGCTGCCTTAGGATTGCATAAAAAGGTGCAGAGCTGGGCCAGGATTAAAGGATCAATCCTGAAAACTGTTGGAATGCAACTGATTTTACTTAAGAGAGCTTCAGTGGGAAAAAATCACACTGTGATTTGACTGTGGTCTGGTTCTCATGTGCAGTGACCCTACTAAATACTGTTAGAAACAGGTAAGATTCAGCCTTGAGTGAGGTTTACCATATGAGAAATATTGCCTGGGTATGTGGGAACAAGACAGACTCCATGAAGGCAGTTGATTAGCTTCATCTGAATCTGAAAATAGCCATAAATTGGTGGTGGTCCCTTAATTACCTTGAAGAATTATAGCCTGTCTGTGTATATTTTTGTGGGGAAAAAGTCTTGTGAAAATGAAGGTAATTCGGTGTCTCAGATAAAAAGATATTTTAGTTCCAAATTGTTGTCATAATAGCTTACACAAAAGGCTTCAAATATTCCATAACTTGGTATGAATAAAATAATCAAAGCTACAGGTGTTGTTCATGAACCATCAAAGGGTTTTCCACTGCTACTGTGTTTTATTAAAATGAAAAGAAGAAAAGATAAAAACCAAAACCCTGTGCTGATCCTTTCCTTTGTTGCTTAAGGGACATTTCAGTATAAAGTAGCAATTTCCATATCATTTGAATAGCAGTTGCAACCCATTGATGTTTAAAGTAAAACGTGCAGCTCCTGTAATCAGCAAAACAGATGCAAATGTCTGTCTCAAAGTGTAGCTCCCTGCTTGCTGTCTCAATTAGATTTAGAGTGGAAAACATGATCAGATAATGAAAATCATGGGAGCTACCCTTTCATCTCTTTCCAAATAATGGTTTCTTCAAAAGCAGGTTGGAGTGAGCCTGGCTGGATGCTCGTGAGGGTCCCTGCAGCATCACCACCTCCTGAGCTGCAGAAGATCCCTCAGAGCTTTGGAGGTGGGAGAGGGACACATCTCATCCGCTCTGCCCTCTTCCCTGCCCCTGGGGACAGGAATGGCCTTTTAGCTCTGTTTATGCCTGGTGCCATCCCAGTGCAAGCCTCTGCACATTTTTGTAAATAAGCAATAGCAAAAATAAATGACATTTAGCATTTGGATCCCAGGCCAGTGGGTTTGGCTGTGCAGGGAGCAGGTTGGATAAAACCCTGCTGAGCTCCCTGAGTTCTGCCATCCCAGGCTTTAGGTGGCTGGAGCTGTTCCTCAGAGGGCTTTTTAACTCTAAAAATAACCTGTAATGGTATGAGGGAAGAGTTTACTTTATCCTTCCCATTTCCAAATGGAACAGTGAACACATCCATGGGGCTCTCCCGTGCCTGGTGTAGCTGAGCTGCCAGTGCAGTGATTAGAGAGGAGTTTCCATCAGAATGATTTCTGCCTTTCTTGGAGAAGGGAAAACTTCCCAGGAAAAGGCTTGGGGCTTGAGCAAATTAAAATTGATGAGGCCTCCAAAACAGGTTGCTGATGGGATAAGAATCCTGCTTTGCTTCCTCTAAAGCACTTTCCTGGAAAAAGGCTGGTTGGTTTTATTTACTAGTACTTTTCCTAATCAGGAGACATTTTATGGAAAAGGATTTCCATCTTGTGGTCAGCTGTGGTAATAAAACACTCCTGCTGAACTTTTTTATAGCAAATCAAACTGGTTTCAAGAAGAAGTAATGCAAATCTGTTGTTGTTCTTTGTGAAGGTAAATGCTGGAGATCTCACAAAGTCTATTTGCATTTGTACAGAAGGCAAAGCTCTTTCAGGCTTATCCCCCTTCAGAAAGTCGCCTTTGGAGCTAAAATAATTGGGAAAGGTATAATATAATCTATTAATGATGGAGTATTCCATTTTGAGAGGTTGTGCAGCATGTTGGCCTCAGGAGCCACTCACAGGAGTCCAGACAGAATTAGGGGTAGCCTTAGCAGAAAGGAGGCAATTACCCCTGAACTTCTGGGAAAATTTCCATCCAGAGCCAAATATTGTTGCTTGGGTTGTTTTCTATTCCAGGATGGCTCTTAGTCTCAGTACAACGTCATCATAACTTCATGCAGATATTTGTTGTTCAGGACAAATTCTGAAACTCGTACTCTAACCTCGAAATAGTAAAATGCTGCAGGGTTAAGTGCTGGAGTTCACTGGAAAATCTACCCACTTCAGTGGGAAAGATTTTTTAATATATTAAAAACAAAACAAATTTGGAAAGGTCATTTTCAATATTAAGAACCGTGGCTGAAGTGCAGGGCTGTGTGTGCTGGAGAAGTCCAGAGCTTGGATCTCCTGGAGGTGCTCTGTAAATGACCTTGGTTGTACAACCCTACAAGGACAGGTGAGGCAGTTAAAAGGAATAATTAATTATGTTTAATTACTGTCTTGTCCAGTTGTATGCTGTGATGCCCCTGCTGATTGCACTGAAGATCTCCTGACTTCAGTGAGAGCTGGACCAGCCCTGAATATATTTACAAGGAGAGTTAAATAAGATCTCAGATCAACTTCTCAGAGATAAATGTAAGAACTTTGTAAGTATTTTTTATTTTGAGGGCTTGTAACGAAAGGAGATGTTCAGTGTGTTCCTTAGTGGGTGCCAAAGAGCTTATTTTCAGAAGTGTCTGAATTTCAGGAAAAGTCAATAACTGCTATATATAATCTGAAATCTATGCAACTGCTGCTGAAATCCATCTATGTTCTTTTTGTAGGCATTTATATGAAAAAATCAGGAACAATGCATATGACTTAAATGACATGGTAATGTAGATTTCAAGAAAACAGTTCAACAACATGTCTGAGGTTGTGCTGTAAATGTTACTGTAAGTAGAAAATAAGAAAACATTTGTGAACTCTTTGCAGTATTTGGTAAATGATTTCTAGAAAGACTTACATCCAGAGTTTGTACATGGGCCTTCTGTTGGTAACTGCAGCCAGGGAGAGTTTTTGCCATGGTCTCTATTGAAACAGGATCCAATTTAGTTTTTTATTTCTTATGTGGAGATATAAATCATAGACCTTAATTACAAGAACACTTAAGGAGGAAAAGATTTTCTCTATTTATTAAAAAAAAAAGTCATCTAAGTACTAGTTAGTTAAAAGCATTAAAAAATACTTGAGAAAAGGCTTCCTTAAATCAAACAAATCTCTCATTTTGCTCTTAGACCTTCCTGCAGGGTGCTGTGTTTATACCATTTATTTGAATGTGAGAACTTTATGTCAGATGAAGCCATTAACGACTCCCAGGGCAGCAAACAGCAAAGCACCCAGCACAGCTCAGGGCTGCTCCCAAGAAATGCAGCTCCCACACTCTGACATTTCCCCAGGAAGTGAGGGATGAGGAGAAATCAGCCAAGAGGAGAAGGAGATCGATCACCTGGCTCTGAGAGGAGCAGCTGAGCCTGCCCAGGGTGGCTCTTGGAGCATCCCTGCTCTCCCCAGCAATGGTGTGGGGTGGGAATTCTGCACCAGCAGCCCAGGCTGGCTCAGCCCCTGGGGTCCCTCTCCAGTTTTGGGCTATTCTGAGAACTGCAGGATGTACATGGATGGACATTTCTAATTGCAAAGTTCTGGGAGCTCATGCACTGTGGTCCCTTGCCCACAGTAAAGCCAAATAGAGGAGCTTTGAGCCTGCTGGTGAAGGTGCTGACTGAGGGATGAACAACTTCACTTTATGGATTGCTTCCTTTCTACTGAGTACTTAGATCCTTTGGAAAGTGTTTCATTTATCTACATCTTTGGACTTATAATGTTACCTAGTGCACTGTGTGTTTTACTTGTCTGAAATTTTGTTGACAAATGTGGCCTTGCTTGTGTGGAGGTTTTCATTTCAAAGCATTTGCCCTGTGCAAGTAACACCTCTGTGAGCTCTTGTGTCATCCTGACCACAGTGGGTGGGCACCATCCTCCCTGCCCCTGCTGTTTCCAACCTTGGAAAGGACTCTTTTGTGCAAGTTTTGGTTCCCACATCCTCAGCTCTTCAAACTGCGAGGAGAAAGGTAAGTACAGGTGCTTTGGGGAGAGCTGGCTGGCCAAATAGCCTGGTTTTTAACTTTTATTACCAGTTGCTAAGAAATGCCTGCAGGAAGCTGCCTAGCACTCTCATGTGGGGTTATTTTCCATATAAATGACCTCCAGAGTCACCCAAGTGTGGCCTCAGAGGAGAAAGGTGAGGAACAGCAGGGAGGTGATGGGGAGGCTTTCCTGACAGGGCTCTCCTGGGCATGGTCTGTGCTGGGACACAACATAGAGAATTTCTTTTGCCCTGCAAGGGGCTCCCACTTGGTTCCACTTGGACTTGGGAAGTCCCATGTTTTGCAATCCCAGCACACGGTGGAAGAAAGGAATCTGGATAAGAGATGGAGCTCACGGTGCCTCAGAGCAGGGCCTGAAACTTTGTTGGTTTCTGTGGCCCAAATCCACTGCAGTTTTTTCATTGGTTTTGGCTTTTCTGCAGTTCCCAAGCCCTGGGCGAGTGCTGTGACACCAGGCTGCAGCTTTGAGCAGCAGCATCCCAGAAATGCTGGTTAATCACTGGTTTATTAGCTCATGGCCTTAGGCAAACCTGAAATCATTAACAGCCCATTTGCTGGGCTAATGACTCTTTTTTGCTAGATGTATAATTTAATATATGGTAACTTTCATGCTTAATTATGCTCTTCAAAGCTTCTTTTGAAGGAATTTATTTTTTTGTGTGCATGTATATGAGAGAGTTGGGAGCTGGCTGGCTTTGCTTGCATGCTGCTCAGTGTTAAAATCTAGATAGTTTATGTAAGAAGATTTTAATTTAGATATGAGTATTTGCCCTGTTGCTTGTTCTTTCAATATTTTTATCTTTGAGTACTTGAAAAATAAATAATGATGAATTACCAACAGGTTTAAAACGGCATCATTTTATGCCCCATTGTAGGTTGCTACATTGTTTTGGACAAGACCTAAACCCAAAGTCCTGATCAATGGGGCCATTGTGCCAGCAGCTCCCAAATGAATGCGAGTCTTGATCTCAGTGTCCTGGCTGTTTTCCAGCCTGGTTCACATTTTACTCAACAGCAAGTCCCACTTCTATTCCCTCCAACCTCAGTGGGAAGGCAGACAGACCACTGCAAAGTGCTGCTAATCCCACGTGCCATTTGCATGCAGCACTTGTAAAGCATTCTGGGATCAGCTGGCATGAAAAAGGGCTGTGCATGTAAGATGTTTTTCATGGGCATCCCAAATCCGGTGCTGCATCAGTGAAAGGAGGTTATGACTTTGTCATTCGGGGTAATTTTTTTTTCTGAGCGAGGCAGCTGATTGAGAAGGATAATAAAGATGAATTCGATTTTCTTTCTGTGAGCTCTAGTGTCCCCTTCATGGAGATTAAAAATTTCCCGGTGCTGTTTTCAGCTCCACAGAGCAAGCAAAAGCTAATCTCCTGCTTGGCTATACCCACAGCATTGCCATCCCCTAATAGGATCGCCATACAGTTTTGACTTAACAGGCACTGGGAGAGGATAATCCTGTTTATTCGGTCATCCAAAGCACCGATGATCTGAGATAATCAGCGGGCTGGGAGCAGGGGAGGAGGAGGGATGAGGTTTGCTTTGCCGAGTGCCAGGGAATGGCTGGATCTCGTTACAGAGCATGGGAAGGGACCAAAAACATCCTCCCAGCACCAGCCCTGGAGAGCCAGCCTGATAAAACAACAGCCTTGGCAGCATCTCTTCCAGATGTTGTGCTCAACCATTTTAAAGTGTTTGTTTTGAGACTGATTTCGTCTAGAAATACTCAGGCAAGTGTCTGAGTGGCCACATGAGGCACTTTGTGCAAAATGCTTTGGCTACCAGGTGGCAGAGACTGTGTGTGAATGTGTCGTCTTCCCGTGTTCACTCACATTTGAAAACTTACACAAAGCCAGCACCTTGTACTTGGATCCAAATTTGCTAAAATTACAAGTATTATTACAATTTTGCTAGACACGAGACACAGCTTTTCATAGGACACCGAATGTTTGTAAGTGGCCACTGGATCTCTGGGAATGCAGGAGCACATTCTGCAAAGCTCTGCCCAAGAAATACAATCTGTAAGACTTTCCCCTGTGATCTGGAGCCTTGAAACTGGGCTGTACAGAATCTCTTGAGAGGGCACAGTAGTGAGCTTTGAAATTACTTTCTTCTCTTTTTCCTGTGATCATTACAGCTTTCACACTTCATATTATATCCTATTAATTCTTTGGCTCGGGTTTCTGTGAAAGGCCCCATCTTCACTTTGATTTTATCTGAGTCAGTGTGTGTTTAGCAGTCAATGCTTTCCTGTTGTAGATATTTCAGTGTTTGTGACATTAACTTTTACAGCTGGCATGAGCTGTGGATTAACTGCAAATAGTGATGCTGACTTTGAAGCCTCATTTTGTGTTCTTGGAGCTGTCCTAGTCCAGATGACAGGTTTATAGTTTGGGAAGCAAGTAGCCATGGCTGAGCTCACTGCCCTTTATAACTAAAGCACTGTCATTAGGTGCAGCTCCTCACCATGGTGACATTGCAAATATTGAACACAAAATGATTCATGGGACCCAGTATAATCCTTACTTTAATTAATATTTTACAAGATAACTAGCTTTATTTAACTTTTCAAACGTGAGTGGACTGGGAAGGACAGAAGGTTGCTGTGTAAAATTTATGGGCACTCATATTTGTGTGCTTCTTTTAAAAATTAAATTCAAGAAGTATTATTTGTTTTCTTCTCTCCCTGCTGGCGATTGTTCAGGGCCTTGCAAGGCTCCAGGGGATTTTCTGTCTATGAGTGTTGAATGAGGAGCTCTGAAAAGTGATGTTTTTGCTCTCCTGCCTTCCTCCTTCCCTTTGTATTCCCATGCAGTTGGTGTGGCAGGGCTGTGTCCTTCCTGGAAATACTTTGGGATAGCCTGAGGAGAGAGCACAGTGCTGGGGGTGAGCACTGGTGCACTCTGACCATCAGAGCCCACACACCCAAGGTTTAGCCATATTTCCCTGCAGAAATTCTGTTTTGGGTAAATAACACCCAAATTCTTTACTAGAGCTGGCAGGAAGTAAAGGAATATGGCAGTTGCAGAGCTTTGGGGCAATACAGAAATTCATAATTAGGAAAATTAACCCCAGGATTGTACTTCTCAAGTTTAATTCTGTGATGAGCTTATTGCAGATTTCCATTCTCTTTAACTGGAATTCATTGCAGCTAAAAGTCAATCTACAGAGCAGGGAAAAAAGTTTTACTTGACAGAGGATGCATCAACTCATCTACTTAAGTGGTCATATCCAGGTCTTTCCCTCTGGATGTGTCCTAACAACCTGAGAGATCCCACTCAAAGCAGTGACCAACACAGGGGAGGCTTTTGAGTACCCTCTAAAGGAAAACTTTCTCAAAGCTTAGGTTTAGCTATAAATTTCCCTTCTACAACTAAGATTTCCTCTTGTAGTTTTTACAGCCAGAACTGTAAATAAGCAAACATTATCAGAGCTTTTAAACTAATCAGCATTCTTCTGCAAGCAGGGGGAAAAATGCCCATTATTAACTCCTGTTTGCCACAAAGAAGTGCCCATTAGTGTGTCCAACCCCTTTACATAAAACTGAGAGCAATGAAGTCACTGACAGGACTTTTATTTGTCTATGTTGAGTCCTGCAGAGATGGCAGAGAAAAAAATCCTGCATCAATAAGAGAATAAATTCCTCTTCATGTTAACATAAAATACTTGTAGAGTGATTAAAAGATTTGGGTTTGCTCCAGTGTGGTTTTCCCCGTGTTGCTGGGTTTTGCATTTCTTTCAACTTGCTCTTTGTAATTCATTTCTAGTTGGGTTTTTTCCTCCTTTCCATGTCTGACATATAGCGTGATGTTACAAATTCTGGCCTGTGACAGCTTGAGGAATATTTATATGTTTAGACAAAATATCTTCCCTTCCAAGTCTGTTTTAAATGCCATGGAAACGTCTTACTCCCGAGGTTTTGTTTGTCATTGTTAGTTATTAAAAACCTCTGCTCGAGGTCAGCAGTGACACAACCATCCTCTGCAGGAGGCATTTTCAGGGATTTTGCATGGATGGCTTCAGGAAGTCAGGAGGGGGTGATGGAGATGAGAGGAAGATTGAGATAAGAACTTTTTCTAGGGTATTTGAAAAGCTTCTTTTTCTTTGCAAAGTGCACAACCAGAGGTAACCACGAGGCAGGAGCCGAAAGCTGAAACTGTGCAACACAAGCCTGGCCCAGCCTGATGCCAGGGGACAACCTCTGGTGAGCTTTGTTTCTTTCTCTGTCCTTACAGCTGGGAATATGCCATGATTTAAAACCAGTGTTGCATTAACTGCCCCATTACACACAGCAGAAAGCTGAGGGACTGACCTCATCTGCCAGAACAAGTGTTTTAATGCTGGCCAAAGTTCAAATCAATCAGAAGGTCAAACTTGTTTAAGGCAGTGAGTGATAAGAGGGAGGATGGCTCAGGAAGCTCGTTCCCAGTTGTTGGAATGAAGCCAGCCTGGCTTCAGGAAAATCTCCAGATAGAACAAACCCTGGAGAATAGTGACAGATGAGAAACTCAGGGCTGAGCCTCTCCTAGCTGGAGTCAGAGAATTCCCATTAAATGCAATAGAAGAAAAATAGACCCTGGTGAATAAGACTTCAGGTCATTCTCCTGGCAGGGCCTGCTCAAGGTGACAAGTCACAGTGTCTTTAATTCTTTACGTTTTGAAGGGTTTGGTCAGGTGATGGAATGGACTGGGAGAGTGAAAGGGGATTTTCTGTCTGAAAGGTTTGTCCCTGTGAAGAAGGAAAGGCTGAGGTTGTAGTTGTAGTCCAATGTGCTCAGAGCAGATCTCTGAAGTGCCTGATGCTGGTGGCATCTCCTTCAGCACGGGCATGGTGGGATGTGCAAAACTTCTGGCCAAATTTGAGGGAAGTGGCATCTTCAGTTTATCCCCTTTGGAAGGGATGGAAGGGAAGTTGAAGCTCACACCTTGCTCAGTTGAGCATTGGTGTGGATTAAGAAATAGAGGATGTCCCTTGGGAAGGCAGGAGGCCTCAGGGGCCTGGGATGCAGGTGAAGAACTGGCAAAAGTTCCCCCATTCCAGCTCCAGAGTGGTCAGCCCAGGAGGGCACCTGCCCATCCTGTCCCTGCAGCCTCCAGGCTCAGCTCTGTGCTGCTTTTCACTGCTGGCAAAACCAGCAACACTGCAACAGAGAATGGGGATTTTTCCAGACCCTTATTCATGACACCAGATGTGCCTGTGCTTTTTTTCAAGCTCATTTGAATGTATGTGATGGACTTCTCCTTTGAAAAACCATCAGTTACCAGATGTCTTTTAAATTGTCTACCTTGCAAAATCGTCCGTTACCAGATGTCTTTTAAATTGTAAACCTCTGTAGTCAGGGGTTAAAGCTGTGTCTAAACAGTCACTGATATGAATTCATATTACATTTTAAATGCACTATGATTTCCCCCAAGTCTTTCCCCTTAAAAGTCCTCTCATGGAAATTTTATGGCTCACCAAGGATTTACCACCCGCCCATCGATAGAGATACAGTGATAAATGCTTTTAATTATTAACAGTGGCAGGGGCTTTGTGCCTCTGTCTTGGGGATATCTCACCTCTCAGACAGCAGAAATAAAGGCCTCTTGTAACAGGAAGAATAATGATCTGGGTGCTGGTGGAAGGTTCCTGCAGCTGCACTGTCAGTGCAGATCTCTTACAACTGGAGTTGTTTGTAAGCAGGATTTTGTCCTGGGCCCTGTTTGGAGCTCAGGGAAGCTGGAGAAGCAGGGATGCTTGCAGAGTTCCTAAGGTAAAAGAGGTCTGGGGGCTGTGTGGGGCTGGGAAGAGGCTGTGCAAGTCCAAAGGACAAGCAGGTTGGGTGTGAGTTTCCTTCTTAATCTGATTCTCCAGGGTCTCATCCAGCCTCTGTGCTGGCTGCCAAAAGCTCATACTGAGTGGCTATTTCGGGATACAGCAACACCAAGTGTTACTTCAGAGATGTTTGGAGAGAGATTTAATAAAATCAACTAATAAGGTTTGACGTGCTGAAGATTAGAAAAAGTCATCCCGAGCATCTGCACTGACCTCAGGGGTGGGAGGCTCAGGGGACTCATTTGTGTCCTGGGGCTGGATGCCCTCCTGGGATGGCTGTGGGACAGGACCCACTGCAGCTCACCTCTCTGAACTGGGAGGGCCAACCAGCAGGGCAGCCTGGCACTGGCCATCGGCCTTCAAATTAAAAAGAAAATAAGAAAGGGAAAAGGCATCTCCAAGCTCTGGGGCCAGGAGCAGCCCCACTCCCTGCAGCAGTTGTCCCCTGTAAATCTCCCTGTGCCCAGCCTGTGGCTGGCACTGGGCAGCAGGATCCCCACACAGCGCCAGGCACTGCCCTCGCGCTGCTGCCAACTGCTCGGGGCTGTCAGCTTCTGGTTTTGTTTTCATGCTTTAGGGTTTGTTTTTTTTCCCCCCTTTTTTGTCATAGGACCAGCCCAGAATAGAATCACGAGACTGGTGTTTATTATTTTCCAAATAATCTATACCCTGGTTGAGTGCTGACGCGGGACGAGGGGCGGTGCTGCCGCTGCGCTCAGGTTTCCATGTGACACCACAGCTCGCTGCTTTTTCCCATTTCACAACTAATAAGCGAAGTGAGTTTGACAGCCTTGGTTTCAGCTTCAGCCTGTGGGTTCCCATGTCACAGATAGGCTCTGCTAGCAGCAAATTCTTGTCAGGAGAAGAGAATTACAGCTCAAGCTTGAAATGTGCTGGTGTTCAGTGCAAAGCTTGAAATTCTTGACCAAAGTTAGATAAAGCCAGCTGAAAGCGTGACGTTTGAAATGCATTATCTATTTATCTTTTCCTCCTGACCAAAAATACCTAGAGTGGAAGTATGTGTCTTTGCAAGCAAGCAGAGAACAGTTGAGCTCCTCTAAAAATAATAAAAAAAAAAGGATAAACACAGCATTTTAAATATTCTGGTTTTTAAAATCTGTGCAACTACCCCTCTCCCTAGATGTGTGTATATTACCTATATTAAAAGAAAAAGGTATAGCTATATCTTTAAAGAAGAAAGAATGATTAGTTTTCAAGGTGTAGGAAGCTTATTTAACTGGTAATAAGAAAAAAAATGTTAGCTCTCCCCCAGCAGTCATTAATAGCTCTGAGCTCCAGCCTGAGTACAGATGGAGCTTTGATATGATCACAGTTTTGCAGTGAGTATGTGCTGTATATCCTGCTGCTAATCCTGGGGTGGAAATCAGCTCCTCCTAGCACCTGCTGCCAGGACCTGACACGACTGATTTCAGCTGCAGCAGATGCAGCCTCCTGGGATGGGTTTTGTGTTTGGGCACATCCCAGCTGGGCAAGTCAGTGCTGGGCACTTTCTTTGCCTGTTGCTGGTGCTCAAGGCACTTTTTTTGCCTGGTGCTGACACCCTGCAGTAAAACCTCCCTCTGGAGTAGCTGTTCCAGGCTGCCCTCCTGGGTCACCTTCAGCCCAACCACTTTTTGAAGCCCCATTTCTCTCTGCTGCTCCTGTCCGCCGGGCACACGAGAGGTTTGTGTCCAGACAATGTTTTTAGTTGAGGTTTCCAGCAGGATGAGCTATCCCACATCCCAGCCTGGGCAAGGGATCAAGAGCATGTGAAATACAGCAGCTCTGGAGTCAGATGAGGAGCAAGTGCCTGTGGAGCTGGGAGCCCCAGCCCTCGGGCTACAGCTCTGGGCTTCTTCAGGGAATGCTGTTTCCAGAGCCTGGAGCTGAGAAGGGAGCACAAGTTCCATAAAAACTGGAGTCACACATAGATCCTGATGGTTTTGGCCTCTTTGCTAACATTTGGCAATCAGATCTTGTTATTTAAGAGTTTCTAGAAGCTGAATGGAGGACTGGAGGGGGTTTTGGAGGAGCTTTTTGGTAGTAGTTTGCTAAATGTATGGTTTAGATCTGAAGGGACCCTTAGCCTGACCTCTGGTATATAACAGAGAGTATTGAATTTTCTGCACTTAACTCCCACAGTCTATCCAAGAACTGCCTAACCCCAATGCTTTCCCAGGGGAAAAAAATGCTCTTAAATGCACTCATTTCAGCATGGTAGAAATGTTTCTTATCCTTGATAGCATAGGAGGAATGGGCATTTTCCAGAAGGCTCTGGGACAAAGAACTTCTGACCTAGGCTCTCCCTGCCTTCCCCTTGACCTCATCCCTCTCCCCAGACTGCACCTTGTCTTCTGCTTGTCTCCTGTCCTGGTTGTGCTGGAGGTTCGAGGGACATTAAATGAGCTAAAGGGGCAGAGGTGGAAGAGGCAGCCATAAAGTAGGGTGAGGCATGTAACCCAGCTCAGCAGCGACAGGGTTAATCTGACCTTGCCGCACATTGGGGTGGGAAATTGTCAACTCAAAGCAAGTATTTATCCTTAAAAAGCTGCAGCATGGCTTTTCTAAAATGACACAGATTAAGATATTCTAGAGATTATCTTGGTGGTCAAGGGCTTAATGACTTAAATAGTGGTCAGATGTCTGCTCGTTATCAATCGCCTATTGCCAGTTAAACTGCATTAATGAAAGTTTCTTGATAAAAGCTGCCTTATCATCCGGAACTGAGACACTCAGCCTAATGTGCTCCAGCAAGGCTTGAGGAAATGCTCCTTTCAGCAGTGGAGTAGACAAGGTGTCGCTTTCCTGAATTAGGCTGAGTCAAATGGATGGTCAGGCCCTCCAGAAAGAAGCAATTTCTCTCACATTTTTGGTAAAGGGCTGCTTTATCCATGTGTCAGAAAGGATTTTGGCTGTCTTGCAGGAGTTTAGAGTCCAACCAACACACCTTGCTGGCCATTGGCAGTGGCTGGAGGCAGTGCCATTGCACCCTGAGGGGATGGCACAGCACATCCCTCTGCCATAACCACTTACTTCCTCGGAGAAAATGGGTTGGAAATTGTATTTAACGTTGTTGATGACAATTTTTCCAGATTTATTACCTGCTTGTTGTTCACTGTTTGGCTGCCTACTCCCCCTCCATCTGCCAGCTCTGTAATCCACCTCCTCTTATCTCAGCACAGTTCCCTCCACCTCTTGCTCATTTTCATTTTATTGCCTAGCTAATCTCATCCTCCTGCTTTCCCTGACACCGCTCCCCCCTCCCCATCTGTGGAGATTAAATCACTGCTCCTTTTGTCTGATGCCACTCAACATTCCCCCATTTCACTCAGGCTTTGGGATGCTTCCAGGCACTTTTGCTGTTGTTGCACACATCCGTTTTCCTGGCACAAAAAGGCCCGTCAGCATCTGATGGGAGTGTTAACTCCTCCTTTCAGGCAGTTCTCAGAGGTGTCCTGACTGTGAAATGGAGCCGAGCTCAGCTGCCCAGTGCAGCACAGCCAGGTGTGTGTCTGGACACCAGGACCATCAGCAGGGTGCTCAGGGCAGCTCTGCAGTGCTGACAGAGCCTGGCACCTGAATGGTGGCTGAGAAAAATCTCCACCAAAGGTGTGGGTTAGGAAATCTCTAAACTATCAAAATGTGAAGTTTTGGAAGTTGTTTCTTATCTTCATGATATATCAGTGTAGTCAACCATCACCCCAGTTTACAGCCTGTCAGTGTTCGTGGCCTCAACACGAACACGAATTAGAATTCTAATTACTGCTGAGAGTTGTTCAGGGCTTTAGCCAAGGTTGGAGCAGCCTCCCTGTTCAAGGCTGGTAGGTGCATCCTGGTTTGGGGTCACAACCATGGATAGGGACACTGGATTTTCACACCACGTGTTTCTGGCACCCTTCCACCTTCCTGCGCTGCTGGAAACTCTTAGCAGCTCTTCCTCCACCTGAGAGACTGTGCAAGGCCACTGACTGCAATGCTGCTCATGCTGGCTCAGAGCTGGAACCAGCAGAGCCTTTAACTCCCTGGCAAGCCCCAGACTACTTCAAAATGGATTTCAGGGACCACATTCCCTGTCAGGATTCCTTGCAGCTGCCATTTGCTGCTCCTGCCTGCTGTGAGCACCCTGGTGTGTTTGCTGCCAGAACAAGTCCTACACTCTAGATCCAAATAATCTGAATTCATGGGAGATGGTCCCCTTAGCAAGGAGTGTTGCTGTCTGGCCCTAATCACTAAGTTTAGATGTTCATTTTTATGCTGTTTGGGCTGCATCTCTTGCCTTAATCTCAACTCACAATGCCAACCACGGTACATTTGCTGTATCTCCCCTCGCTACCTTTATCTGCCAACATGTTTTAAATAAGTTTAAAGAGTACAGAAGCTGAAAAGAAAAAAACCCAGGCAGCTTCAGATGAAAGCCAGCAGCATGCCTTTAAAAATAGAGCATCAGCCCTGCGCGAGGTGCCGAGCAAGTGGGTGCACGGGCGGGGAGCTGCAGAGGCTCTGTTTAAACTGAAGGTAAATAAGTGGCTGGGGGAGCTGCAGTTCATCTTGTTCCCTTACGTGGTGCCCAGATAATGCAACATATCTTCAGGCAGGCTGGTTCTAAAAATGGACACAGCTCTTGGGTTTCACTGGGTGACGCTCAGGCTGCCGCTGTCCGACCGGCTCCGGTGAAGCATCCGCCAGGGAAATGGCATCTGGTGTTTCAAACCCAGCAGCTCTTGGCACTGGTACTTTATGAAGACTTTTACAGGGAAGATTGTGTGACTTTAGACCATGGTGACTAATGCAAAAGTTGCTGCCTGTAAATCCCTGGGGTCAGGCAATGTTTGGTTAAAATTCCGTTTCCTGCTGTGGTTGACCTGTGAAAAAAACAATCATCTGACAGTGACAGCAGCACTTAATTAGTAATTCAGCATTGAAGTGGGCTGTCCAATGAGTAATTTCACAGAAGCAGAGTTCAGGATTGAAGCTGGTTTAATATAACAGAACAATGTCTTGAAAGCTTCCTTGGCATTTTAATGGTGTTTTTCTTTGGTCTAAATATATATGAGAAGTTGAGAGGATGTTTAAATCTGAGCAGGGTATAAAAGGGACCAAGAGAAAGATTCAGAGGTCTTGTCCAAACTCCACACAGCCCAGGCAGCTGCACCATTCAGCATTCCTCTCACTCTTCCAGGATGAGCTTTAGTGTCTTTATGTTCCTTCTCACCCTTCTCTCTCCTGCCTAGTTGAGCTCAGCTCAGCTGTGCAAAGGACAAGTGTTTTTTACCCTTCAGTGGCTGCAGCAATGGCCAACCAGCCCTTCCCTGCTGCAAGGAAATGATGTTTGAATTGGGCACATGTTGCTGACTGACATGGAGAATTCTCCATTTCTTTCTCAGGCTGTCCCTGTTCAGCACATTCAGAAGGGAAAGGGCAGAAGTGCCCCTTGTTCAGACCACTTGTGTTCTCCTATAGGAGAAGGCAGAGTGCAGCCTTCCCCATGGCAAGAGAGTGATCCTCTGTTGGGTGAATTGTTGCCTGCAAGGTTAATTAGGTGTAGAAAATGAGCTAGAATACTTGGGAGTAATGAATCATAATGAGTCGTCATATTTGAGGAGTGACAAATTAAACTCATGCATGTTTTGGGCTACTTGTTTTAGTCAGAATGGAAAACAGGGCTATACTTTTTTCTGTTGTTCTGCTTTCATATCGAGATGTCAGGAAATAAATCAATATGGCCAGGGTTTGTAAAGTCTGTCAATGCTTGATTGCATGATGTTATTCTCTCTCCTGGGTCCTTGAGCTGGGCTAGGAGCAGGAGGTCCTCTGGAACCAATACTTCTGCTTCCACTTTCAACAAAAAGGATTTTGATCCATTACTGAGAAAACATGAAACTTCTCCTAAGCTAAAAAAGATTTTAAAAAATTGTGTTGTCCTGATGCTGTGAGTGGTGGTGTCCTCCGGCAGCTCTGATGGAGGTGTAGCACCCTCATGTAGGGAAGTACACGAAATTATAGCTCCACCTCCCACACCAAGGTGAGTCAAGGGAACTATTGGTAGCAAGATTCATGAGGTCCTTCAGGTCCTGCTGTCCCCAGAAGAATCTCTGGGGTTTTTCTGTGGAATTAGACCTACCAACATAGCAAGCTAAGGGGCAGATAGACATTGTAACCTCTGAAATACCTGAAAAGTAAGGATAAGCAAGTTACTCCTGCCTGGAAGATAGCTTCTGGAACCTCAATGTAAGATGAAGGACATTGAGAAAAGAGGATTTTCATGAGAAGAATTCATTCTTAGTCCCCTTCAAGAGTCATAAAATGTCCCTGGGTGAGCTGAAGCCAGACACAAGCTTTTGTGCTTCATTTGGGGATTTTTTTGGTGTGGTACCAAGGTTCAGCTGGTCCAAGGCTGGAGGAGCTGTGAGCAGTGGGAGGATTTGAATTCACAGCCTTTCTTTTAAATAGATCAGTGGTTCCAGGAGGGCAAGTGGGACTGCTGCAGTGATTAAGTTCTTTGCTGGATTGATGCCTCTGGAAGTGTTTGGGGAGACTTGGAAAATCTTTCTGTCTGCTGAAGGTTCCCATGGCATTAGCTGTTTGTCACTGCTGGGAGAAGAGATCTTTGTCCTTCACAGAACAAAGAAGTCTTCAGGGTTCAAAGACAGAAGGTATCAACTGACATTTAGTATTGCTGCTAATTATATGTCAAACCCTAATGTAAGTTAGGACTAAATTAGTGCATTTCTCCAGATGTTTTCGCAGTTGCCCTGCCTGCAGCCCCATGGGTTATGTTCTGAGTTTTCAGTCACTCATACTGGTCCTTCTCCTCTCCACTGCTGTGGCTGGTGCTGGCATCATCAGGTGCAAACTCCCTCTTACTCAATGCTGTAAAAGCATCACTGACATGAAGTGGAAAATTCTCCTTGGGGTGCAGAGCTCTTCCAGGAGGCAACCAGCAGGGTGACTGCTTATAGACCTGGCCCTGTGCTTGGAGATGTGGGTTCATATACAATATCTTCTGTGAAAGCAGCTATTCTTGCTCTTGCCAAGCTGCTCTGAAGACCCATACAATGATGTTAATTGTAAGCCACAAGCTGGCTCTTATCTTTGAATTGTTTTTCTCTGACAATTTTAAGAAGAGCCCAGCATGTTCTCAGTAGAAGCTGATAGATGCTGAGCACTTCTGAAATCCTGCCAACTTCATTTAGGTTCCTAAATGGGAACTGAGTGCTTTTGAACATATGATCCTAAGAGTGCATTTCATAACACTACAGCTCTGTCCATATAATTTCTTTCCTCTCTCCCTGTCCCCAGAAAGCTCCTGGCAGCAACAATTACACCAGAGCACCAGGCTAGTCAAGGCTTGAGTGATGTCTCACTTAAGATGTCAGCTCAAGCCACACTGAGCAGAATTAAATGACAGCAGTTAAAAGGTGCCTGTCTGCATCCTGCCTGCACTGAGGTCCCCATCATCACTGCCAGCAGTATGGGTATATTAGAGCTAGCTGTAGTAGATTTTATATATATGTATGTACATATAAGAAAACAAAAATCTAATGCAAATCCTGTCTTGTTTTTCAGAGTACTTCATTCCATGTTCCAGGCCGTGTACACTGTGCTTGACAACGCTGTGACTCTCAATTTCAGGATTCAGATTTTCTCCTGAGCAGGTTCTTGGGGCAGATAAAATGAACATTTTGCAATGTTTGTGGGGCAGAGGAGGAGGCCACACAGGCCTTTATCTGAAGCTTTTCCAGCAGAGCGAGCGCATGGACAGCATCTGCTCGGGTCCTGCGAGGCTGACATCCCCTCCCAGCACGCTTGGCAGCGAGCAGAAGGACCGCATGTCCAAAAATCTGGGGGGCCCAGGGGCTGTGGACAAAAGTACGGCAAAGAATTGAACCATGAGTGAGCGGAGCGATGCTGGAGGCCGGCGGGGAGCGATGAGCACAGGGCTGTGGAATGCGGTGCTTCAATAGCGCTGCCAGGGCTCGGCAGCCCCACGGACCTGCCAGGGCAGTGCCAGCGAGCAGGGCTGGGGCTGCAGGGTGGCACAGCTCCCTGGTGGGGTGTCCTTTGCTCCCCAGTGACTCCGGTGGCCACAGGATGCCCTGCCAGAACCCCCCTGAGCCTCTGCAGCGCTCTCTGTTTGCCCTGGGCCACTGCACTAAAGGCCACTTGTGGCCACGATGCAGCTGTGGCCAGCTGTGCAGTGGGGTGGGGTTTGCGTGTTTTTCTCACCTGTGTCAGTGTGGGCTCTGGGTGGGTTTTTCCGCTGGTTTTGGGCTCTTTGGGAATGCACACAGCAGGACCAAGAGCGTGGCTGTGGTCACATTCACTTGTTTCGTTTTGTTTTCTTTATATTTTCCTCCCCCCCGCCCCCTTTGATTTCTAGGTAGATAAAGCAAAGTGTGGAATGAATTAAAAATAAAGCTGGCTAGAAGGCCTGCTGATGTGAACACACATTTTTAGTGGAGGTGGGAGAAGAAGGCACTCATTCAAGCCCTCATCTAGGGCAGGGAATTCCCTGGCTTTTGTCTAAATATGGCATGAGAGAGCAGAGCACAGGCAAGGCAATGCTTCACTGAGTATTGTTTAAAAGGGAGCTTGGCACCGACCAGCAAGTAGGATTCTTGTGAAAACATGGCACAAGGAGTTGTTTGACAGATTCTGACATAGCAAAGTC
>VZRZ01001260.1:674846-687514 GCA_013398175.1 Climacteris rufus
AAAAAAAAAAGAAGAAGGAAAAGAGAGAAACTGCAGAGTACATGAAGCCAACAGCATATTCGCTGCCTAGGAAGATTGCAGAATAAAAGGTGCTTAGCACTGAGTCATACCCTGCATGCTCTGAGGGTCTGATCCTATCAGTGATCGATGGCACTGAGTTAAAAGTCCACTCCTAAATGATTGTCTGCTGTCAGTCATCCAGGAGAGGTGATGAAGCAGAGAGAGCTGGGGAAGAGACTGCCAGAACTTGAACCCGCTGGCCAGAGTCTCTATCCCAGACTTGCCTGGGTGGATGGACCTGTCCTCTGCCACCCCGTGCTTCACCCTGCAGGCAGTGGCATTTCACCAGCAGATCTCTGGATGCAGCACTCAGTCCCAAGCAATCCTGTGGTTTGTGTAGGTGTCTCCTTCTTGCAAAGCTTATGCTCAGTTGTGGCTTTGAATACCTATTGCAGCAGTGAGCAAAGGTTCCTGCCTGGAAGAAAACCCTTCTTCCACTGCCTCTGCCGTGTCTGGAGACATCGTGAGAACCCTGGAGCACAGCAGCCTGTACACATCTCAGCAATGGAGAATTTTGTCTGCAAAATTCCTGGTCTGTTTTTGAAATATGGCCATTATGTGAGTGTGTTTTGAGGGAGGGAGAACTTATCTGGGATTCAGTGCCCTTCTGGAGGTCTCAGATGCTGACACCTCACTGAAAGATTCTATTCCTGACACCACCTACTGAACAGGCTGTGTAGTTCATACAGAAGAGGACTTGGCTCAGCCTTCCCTAAATTTGCCTTGAATGCAACATCCATGCTTGATCACAGCTGGAGCTTCCTCTCATCAAAGATAACTCACTCTTCCTCTGGCTGGTTGTTTGGATGGTGTCTTGCAATGTAAACTAGAATGATAAGAGTAGTCTGTAATTAGCACATAACCCCAGGCAGTTTTGTTCCTGAAATGCAAGGCTTGAATTGTTCTGCAATCGGGTTGGTTTGGTGAGTCCTTTCACTGCTCTTGATTTGTACTTGTGTTAGTGAAAGCTGTTGCCTAAGAGTGCTCTGGTGTGGATCAGAAACCAGGAGTCTCAGATCCACTCCTCCAGACATCTTCCAGTGAAACCAAAGCAAAAAAAAGTCCAAGAGGTTCTGTCTCATCTTAGCAAAGCTCATGGACGAAGCAAAAAATCCAAGAGTTTCTGTATCATCTTAGCAAAGCTCAGGGACGAAGCAAAAAATCCAAGAGTTTCTGTATCATCTTAGCAAAGCTGAGGGGCGAATGAAGGCACAGGAGCACTCCCCCACCCTCTTTGAACATTTCAGTTGATGTTAATTGTAGTGGAGCTGCTGCAAATATTTCAGAAAGCAAATATTTGATGTCCCCATCCAGCAGAAAATAAGTAGAAGACCCAACCTCCTGCCACTCACTTGGTCACCGCAACAAAGCCGGGCTGGGAATGGATCGCAACCACGCCGAGCTTTTGTAGTGAGTTCTCTCCGAACAAGAGCGGGGCTGGGAGAGCAAACAACACCTGCTGGAGCTGGGCAGGGGCCTAAGGGGAGCGGGGCTGCTGGGCAGAGGCTGTTTGTGCTCCCGGGTGGGGCTGCTGGCACAGGCAGGAGGAGGAGGATGCCTCCAGCAGCCCTGGGTAATGCCAGAGGAGAGCGGGGAGCTTTGCCCTGCCTGTCCCAGCTGGATGGGCAGCAGTTCCTCTGGCTGCTCTGAGCCTGCCAGGAGGAAAAAGCCCCAGAGAGGAGCTGCCCCAAGCCCATCCTGCTCTGGGCTGGGCCGTGGGTCACACCAGAGGGCAAATCACCGGGGTCACTGGGCACTGGCAAATCCCTCGTCTGGCAGAGGCAGCAGAACTGTCACCGCTCACCCCTGTGCCCAAGCTGAATTCCTAAGGAAACCAGTATCCCTTTGCCCTAACTGGGAAGCAGAAGGGTGGCATTTTACCCTGGCTGGCCCCAAATACCCAATGTCCAAGTGATCTGCATTTGGGTGCTGGGTTTTTTTCTTAATCATATTTTTATTGGTTGTTTTTAGCCTTCTAAAAACAAACTTCGGATTCATCAGCTGGAAGTGATCTCATCGCATTACAGATTTGCTTTCCTGGGAAACTAAACTTCTGGTGTAATCATGGGAAAATCTCACCTTCCCTTTTTTATATTCCTTTAACCAAGTTTCTATTGAAATTAGCTTGGCAGGCCAACAGCTCAGAAGCAAAGACACAAAAGAAACGCCTTTGTCACTATTAGGATTTTAATTCTCTTTATTTTCTTACCCATCTCATGATTTCAGGGAGATGACAAGTGATTTTTGAATATTTAATGACACATATCCAAATCTATAGAGAAGGCAGGCCCCCTCACAATGCATTTTAACAATAGAGCAATCTGTTTGTCCAACTGACAGCAAGAAACTAGAGGCAAACCCCAATAATTAATTATTACACCGTCATTTGTAGTTTTCTTTGAGCTGCAACACTTTCTGCTCACTCCTACTCTTTTTCTGCCTCTTACAAATTCTTTGCACAAGTGGGAGCCCAGCTCAGCAAAGCCAGTGCGGTATCACTGTAGTCAAGTGAGGACGGGCTTGGCTGCTCTTCAAAGGGAGCTTTTATCGAGTGTTTAGTGTGATGTGACAAAGCAGGGAAGTGTGCCATGGACGTGGTGCTTCCAAATCCCCTCCTTCTACCTTGATTAAACTTGAGGGTAATTAGGCTGGCCAGGGTGATGAGCGCTGCCAATCTGCATCTTGGTTACAGCTGTGCTCAGTTTTTAACCTGTTTTCCCCTTTATGCCCTGGATAAAATCCATTTAAAATACCAAGTTTCTCATCTTTTGCCACAGCAACCATGGACCCGGAATGTTGTGTTTCAGGCTGGCACATTTGCTCACATGTGCAAAGTGACACCCGGGCCCCAGGAGACCTGCAGGGTTTCACTGTCAGTGCAGGGAAGCTTTGGATGGAGCCAGTAGAAACTAAAAAGATTTATTCTGGGACTATTTTATTGTGCTTGGAACAGGCATTTACTGTCTGGTGTGAGTGGGTTTAGACGCTGCTGTAAATTCCAGATGAAGATTTCACAGCATTTGCCATTCTGTTTTGACCTATTTTATTTTCTATATTACATTTTCGTTTCTGGATTCTGCTTTATTCTGAATTCTGGTAAATTTAGATCATTGGATCAAAGTCTTATTAAAAAAAAAAAGCCAAGCAACTGCACCACATTTTGGCCAAAAATGTTTGACAAAACATTTTTACTTTACCAATTTCCCAGTTGCCTATAGCAGTCACTTTAAAAATGGCTGCATCTAACTAGTTTTACTTGAAAATATCCCCTTCTTTTTTTCCTCTCTCTTCTTTTTTTTCCTTCAGAAGAACCAGGCCAGATTTCAGAGAAACTCAAACAGGAAAAATGTACATCAGCACCCTGAGATATTTCCATGTTTGGCTTTGAATCTGTCAGTTTACGTGGAGAAAGAAATATGTTGTGAATTTTCGAGTTCAGTGACTTTGTAGTTTGGTGTTTTTGCCTTGCAGGGTGGGCAGAATGCACTGAGGACAGGAGCTTTGGTCATTCATTGTTTCACCCATCACTCTGTGCCCTGGCAGCCTGCTGGCTTCCTCCCCTTTTCTCTGGATAATCTTCTTCCCTCTTTTTGTTAACTAAAATGACATGAAAGCCTATTTCAGTTAATTATGATACAGTGCTGAACTGTTCTTTGCCGAGGACTCACTGGTTGCCTCTGATGCCACCAGTGGTGGGACACCAGACCCAGCTCCTTGTTGCTCCCTGTGATTCCAGGACTGGCATGGGATTGCACCTGGCACGTTCCTGGCTCCCACAGGCTGTTCCCATTCCTGCCCACCACGGATGCAGCTGCCCACCTGTTCTCTGCTGTGCTGGAATATCAGCTGGGGCCTTGGCTCTCTTGTTTCAGGCTGCAAGGGGTGGTTTTTAATCCCTCTATTCAGAGGAACAGGAGGAGAAGCATACAACATATGCTCACCTCGGCTGCCAGGAGGTGTGGGGGAGTGTCCCAGCTGCTGCTGGGGTAATCCTTGTCCTTCTGTCCACAGCCACATCCAAAAGGTGTGCTCAAGGTGCCTGGGCATCACCCCCTGAGCAGGTGAGCTCCACGAGCAGGTGGTGTCCCCTCCTGCCCTCTGCAGCCAACAGGGGCATGGACAAGGCCATGGCAGGGCAGAGGGACTCCATCCTCTCCTGGCTTTCCTTCAGGCAGATCAGTTCCACAGCGGTGCTGAGTCACACTGGGGCTTTCAGGGTATGGATGTTTGGGGGGTTGGACGTTTGTTGGATGAAGGGCTCACGTTCCACCAAAGAGGATCTCTGGTGAGATCTGGGCTGGATGCTGCTGTGGTCTCAAAGCACACGAGATAACTGCAGCAGTAGAGAGGGGGAACAGGCTCAGTGCTCCTCCCCGTGTCTGCCCTTGTCACTAGACCTCCAGCACATCACACCCTGACGTGCTGTCATTGCTCAGTGCCTGACCCAGCTGCAGCCAACAGTGTCGGTGGCATAACCAGCACCTCATCTTCTCCTTCCCCTTGTTCCCTGCCGTGTCCCCTCCTGCCCAGCCTCCCTGGCTGCATTGCCTGCTCTGGGCACCATCTGCTGGCTTTGGGGCGGGCTCACGGCCCAGCCGCCGTCTGTCCTGGCTGGGGGGGAAACGCGCACGTTCTGCCTCAAAGGACCCCTCAACCCCTCTCTTTGTGGCCCAGCCGGGCTGTCGGAGAGGAGCCAAGCAGTTGGCACTCAGTAAGCACCAGCATTAATAAAAGCATTACAGTGAGGTTAGAGCCTCATTAAAGTACTGCTAATGAACCGTCTGCCTTCCAGAAGTATGAAATTTTAGCTAACACTTCCTCCTTCTAATTTTATGTATATTTAAATCTTTCTGGGCAGGCAGTATTCATTTCTCCAGGCTGCTACAGCATAAACAAAGCCCAACTCAGAGGAGCTGCTCTGGAAGTGCCCCTGGGTGCTGTCTCCAGCCCCATCCTGCAGCCTCATCCCAGAGGGTGCAGAACCTCTGTGTGGCCATGGCAGTGTCCTGGAGCTCCCTGTGCATAAACCCCAGTGCTCCGGGGTGCACAGCAGCACTGGGGGATGTGGGATGAAGGCAGGATTTGAACACACCACTGCCCCACACTCCCAGCCCTGGCCACAGCCAGGAGATCTGGGTTAGAGCCGCTGAAAGGAACCACCAATTGACCCCGAGGTGCAGGCAGTGCCCTTCATCACGGTTCTTCACTGCTGTTACCTCGCAGAGACCTGGGAAGAAAGGCTCAGCAGCTCTGTTTGCTGCTGGCACCCTTTGCCAGGTGTGTTTTGGGAGGCAGAGGTCCCACGGCTCGTGTGTGGGAGCTGCAGTGCCCCAAGGTCCACAAGCAGCATCTGAGCTTTGCTGGTGGAGATCCCAGGGCTGGGACAGGTGTGTCTTGGCCAATGCCTGGAACTGCAGGGATTGTACAGGAGGAGGTTTGCTCTGGGTGCCTCTCCAGCCTCCCCAATACCTCCAGGTGGTGCTCCTGGCTCCCCACGCTCCCCCCAGGCTGCTCAGCTCTGCGCCCGCTGCGGCTGGCACCCAACTGCCCGCGGAGTCCATTGTAAAGCAAATTAATTCTCCCCTGTGCCCAGGAGTAGCCGTGCTCCCGGGAAGGCTTGGCAGCAGCAGTGGGGAAAGCAGCTGCTCCGAGACTCAGAGCCCTTTTTTATTTCATTTGCCTGGTTTTAGCAGCATGTGAGGGGCACGTGAGCAGCAGCGCGGCCGGACACGCGGCCACAGGGACCTCTTGCTGGCCAGGAGGCTGAAATTGCTGTGTGTGACCTCACAGCTTCTCCTCCTGGGCCTCCTCCTCTCACCTCAGACAGGTTTTTGTTCTCCTGCTCACCCTGAAATAAACCCAGTGGTTTCACCATCAGAGTGTTAGATGGATGAATCCATCTCTATCTTACAGGGCAAACATAGAGTTTCTAATGATAAATACCACTTTCTTGAATGGAAACACCCAGTCCAAATGGTTTCTGCTAGGTTAGCATCCTGTTTTGAGGGTCTGTCCTGGGGAGAGGGGTGTCATGAGAGCAAACTCAGTGTAACACTGCTGCTTTATACGTGGGGTGTTGCAGAGACTCACTCAGAGCTCGATGCAGCTGCAGGCTTGTGCTGAGGATGTTCCCCCACTGCTCCCTAAATCTTGCGGGTTAGAGGGGCTGCACAGGTAGTCTTGGGTGTTCTGCCTGGGGCTGGCAGTGTCTCAGGCCTTTAGGCAACCACAGGCTGAGGGCTTTCGTATCTCACTACAAAATTTCCTCTTCATTTCAGGCATTACAACGCAGATTTTCCTCTTGCAACGGCCCCAGCTCTGCAGACAGGCACTACCCTCACTGCAGGGAAATTAGTAGGATGTCTTGGGGCAAAGGTAAAACTAAAGTACATCAGTAAATGTTTGCAGGATCAGGACCTTATTCAAGCATAAATCAGGTAGCTCCAGCCAACAATAGAATTACCTAAGTATAAAATCCCATGTAAGCCAGTAAGATCAGCTCCAAACCTGCTATGAATTTGCTTTTTGTTTCCATGCCAAGAATACATCACTCCTAACTGCTGCAATCAGGGCTGGTCTTTTCAATTTTTTTAAAGTGCTTTTGGGCACATTTATTTCCCGTCACCAGCAGATACACACGGAGCCTGACCCTCCTCCCCTCGGGCATGTCCCAGCCTGCTTCGCCCACAATAAATCGTCGCTATCAGAGAATATTTTTTCTTTCCTGGCCGTTTTTGTTACTGCATTCGGTAAACAAAGGGACAGCAGTGACGATCCAAACCCATTCTTTTTATTTGCCTGGGAACAGAGTCAACTATTTGTTGGTCTTTTGTTGCTGTTTTTATTCTCTTTTTAGCCAGTGACCGTTTAAACAGCTACTGGTACCTGTGGGGAGCACGTACTGGTGCTGCAGGATTTGTCACCTGATGGCACTGCCAGTCAGGGAGGGGGCAGTGAGGAGGGCAAGGAGCTGCTTGTGAAGGTCTCAAGTCAAAACAAGGGTGTCCAGAGCACAGTGGTCCCTTCTGTCCCTCCCAAACCACACAAAAACAGCCTGCAGTGTTTTCCTGGTGTTTTTACAGGCCTCAGTTTCCCCATTTCCCCAAGACAAGAAGACTGGTGGTGTTTGCATTTAGTTGAGCCAGGATGAGACCAGTTCTTGGGAATGAGCTTCTCACAGCATGTGGGAGAACAAAAGCAGGGAGAGATGGATGCGAGAGAAGGAAGCTACAGGCTCTTTTAGCTCAAGAGCAAACTTCTCCTGGCCTTTCCATCCCTGGGGCCAGGGCAGCAGTAAAGGCAGCAAAGGCAGCTCTCAGACTGGTCTCTTCCTAGCAGGCACCTGGAGAAGCATCCTGGCTCCCACTGCCATCCTCACCTGTCCCTCCAGCTACAACCCACAATAGGCAGCTCCAGAAACCCAGGCAGAGCTTCCCCTGCCCCGTTCCACTGGGACACAGCAGTCCCTGGGACAGTACTGTGAGGAACAGGAATGCATTTTCCATGCTTTGGGCACTGGTGTGGGCTGGGGACACCCCTGAGCATTTGTCACCCCTGGGCACTCAGGAACTGGGTGGGGAGAGCTGCTCTGCAGCCTCTGCCAGCCATAACTGCTGTGCTGCAAACCAAATTCTGCAGAGGAACATCCCTGGGAGCCATATGGTGTCTCTGAGGCTTTGATCGAGCTGAACAAAGCCCAAAGCAGCCCAGCAGGTTGGACTGAGAGCCATGGAGAGCCTGGGGGACCTGTCCTGCCCTGCTCGGGGCTGCCAGCCTGGGTGTTAAGAAGTGTGGTGGTGTCTCCTGCAGTGCCCAGCAGAGCTGCTGGTGGGACTGGGGGCTTTTTCATGTAAAGAAAAATGGTTTTGTGGTCAGGTGATACAAGTGGTCAGGCTGATGTTCGAAACAGCCATCAGACAGCAGGTGGGTCAGGGGAGCTTGGGGACACAGGGTGTTTGCTCTGAGCCTGTGCCAGGAAAGCCGCGATTCAAACCCATTCCCAGGGCTGAGCTCAGCACTGCTGGATTGCTGCAGAGCCCTCTCCTGAGCCCTGCTCCTGCAGGGGGATAAACAGCACATAGGAGGAGGGGTACACATGGGTCTAGCCTGCTGGGGTCCACCAGAACAACTCCCAGACCCACAGAGACAAGAAAAATTACTCAGGAGACTTTCTCCTGGGTTTTAGCTCGCACCTCTCTGTGGTACTTTGCCATGGTTTGGGTTTGCAGTGGAAAGACATAGCCCAGGTTGGTTGACTCTCAAACCTTATATCAAGCATTTGCTGCCTGGTCTCCAGGCAGAGCCAGGGGTGACAGAGCTGCCAGGCTCAGCCCTCAGCCCTGCACTGGTGGGACTGGGAGGTGTGAGCAGAATCTCCCGTGCTGGGACACACAGGTTGGACGGGGGATGTGTCCCCTCACATCTGGAGCTGTGGGGGATGGAGACTCACTGATTTCAGGGGCTGCCCAGAAAGATCTGTGGCTGTTTCATGTTGCAAAGGCTTCTGGAGGTTTGCTCTATAATTACAATTATGTAAAAAAGCCAGATTTCAGAGTTGACTCTGAATGCAAAAAGGAGGGATGATTGTTTCTGACTGATCATGGATTAATTTTTTAATTGTGCACCCACAATGTGTTGTCATGCAGAAAAAATCTAACTCCTCTGAAATCTCATTTCAAAAATGAGTAAGTGCAACATTTTTTCAGTCATTGTCTAAAAAGGCTGTTGAAGGACTGCTGGGACTTCCCTTCTCCTTAATACGATTTTCTGGTATAATTAATGAGGCGTTTGGACTCTGATAGCATTTGCTTCCACACAGTTTCTCATGAAAACCCTCCTGATGCCTCTCAGAGCTACATGAGGGTAAGTTTTATTCCCTGACTTTCTCCCTCTCAGGAGGAAAATGGAAACTGGAAAATTCCATCAGTTTCTCAGCAGAGGGGCTGAAGTGATGTGGTTCTGCACAGCAGGGCTGGCCATGGGCTCTCACAGCAGTTTTATCTCCTTGCTGGGCTGGGAATAATGACCTCAGCCATTGCAGCAGGTGCTCTCTGGAACACTCTGCAAGGAAATTGGTTTAAATAACAATAGCAGAACTATTGGCATAATTCATACATCTGAACTAGCAAGGTGTTAATCTGTCTCAGGGGTAAAACAAAATTTCTGTGAAACTTCCAGGGCTTTGCTTGGTTTTTCTGCACCCAGACAGACTCTCAGACCTGTGCCTTGTGCTTGTCCATCACTGCCTGGAGAATGCCCAACACAGAGAGGCCGTTTCTGCTGATAACAGGAAAGTCAGTGTTTGGACCTGCTGTCACTGGGCTTTAGCTTGGAGAGAAACCTCCACTAATCAGCTCTTTGTGGCATTTTTACAGCAAGATAAAAGATGCCTGGAATTATTTGTTGGCCACCAAGCGAATGTTTTGCTGCTGAAATGTTCCAGAGGCTGTTTAGAGTCTTGATTGACAAAAGTACCCAAAACTTAGAACTCTCTCCATGCCCTCTCCTCCCCAGAGGCAGCCCAGATCCAGGGCTGGGATGGAAGATGGAGGTGGTGGAGATGGTGGAGATGATGGAGATGATGGAGATGATGGAGATGGTGGAGATGGTGGAGATGGTGGAGATGATGGAGATAGTGGAGATGGTGGAGATGGTGGAGATGATGGAGATGGTGGAGATGGTGGAGATGATGGAGATGATGGAGATGGTGGAGATGGTGGAGATGATGGAGATGATGGAGATGGTGGAGATAGTGGAGATGATGGAGATGATAGAGGTGATGAAGATGCAGATAAAGACGAAAATGGAGACATCTCCTGCAACTCTTGCAGGGGTCACCCGGGGCTGAAGTGTGGGGAGAAGCTCATTTGTTATGCAAATGTCTTCTTTAGCCTGGCGTAGACGATGGAAAGCTCTTGAATTATTTTAAGCAGAGGACAAAAGTTCTCTCCCTCCCCCTATCATCTTGGATCCTTGAAAAAAACAAAACAAAACAGAAACCTCTGTGTGAACCATCTGACAATGATCAGCACTCGGCTTTCCTGGCAAGAGCTGGGCGTGCACAGGCGCATGGAAATAGAACAATTAAGGGAAAAAACGGTATTGGAAGCAGCCGGGCTTGATGTTGTCTTGATGACAGCATGAACTGATCATCCTCCAGCCTTATCTCCATGAGCCTGCTGAGGACAGCAGTGCTGCAGAGCTGGGGGCTCTCCCTGGGTGACAGAGCTTCCTTGCTGCCTGCCTGGGACTGAGGTCTGCGGCTCAGCCCGGGCTCTTCAGGCAAACAGGGGAGTGAGGGTGGCTATTTTGGATGCAGGAAGCACTTTCAGGCCAGAAGTTGGAGCTGGCAGGCTGGCTGCTGCACAGGAGGCACCCGTGCATGGCAGCACCTTCCTGCACCGCTCAGCAGCTGAGCTCCCCGGCCACCCGCAGCTTTGCATGAGCAGATGTGCATCTCATGCTGCTCAGAAAATCCTGACACTATTTACACAGCGTCCGGGGGCACCAAGGGAACAAAGCTCAGCCTTTCCCTTGTGGGCAGTGATGCCACGCTGCCATTCCAATGCTGTGTGCTCTGCAGCGCTGCCTGTACTCTGCCCACAGGGAGCTGCAGCAAAAACCTGTTTTCCAGACAGGTTGCACCTCTCCAGAGTGGTTTTCCTCTGAGCTGAGCTCTCCCCTGGCCCCAGCATCGTTGTGCCCCATGAGAAGGCCCAGTGGGCAGCTGGGCTCTGGTGTGCAGAGGGCTGGTTAAGCTGGGGATGAACCAGCTTTTAAAAAGGGGCTTCAAACCTTGCCTTCAGCCCTTGACCTGATCTGGAAAGACTCCCACTGGTTCTGCAGCCCTTTGGTCAAACAGGGTGCAGCCTTTCTGCCTCACTGGGTGGCTGCTGGGTGCTGTCCCCACTGAGGGAACCTCCCTTTTTCCATGCTGTGCATGTCACACGGGGTCATCGGTGATTCCTGCATGGGCCTTCCCCAGAGCCCTGTCCCAAGCACATGGGGGCTGTGAGCTGTGCTGCTCCCCAAGGCACGTGGGTCCCTGCGGCTTTGCTGCTGTCTCTGAGGGAGGGCAGCGAGGCCATGGGGGCTGGGGAAAACCCTCAACAAGTCTAAACAATGCCCCAAAAGCCCCATCCAGCCCGCAGAGTCGAGTTCCAGTTGATGTGGGCTCTGCTGGCTGCCCAGCTAAGGGCCCCTGCACCCCAGGATCCCGTTGGTGCAGGTGACATCCCTGTGAGTGTGCAACTCGTCTGTCCCCAGCCTGGCTCTCTCCTGTGACACACAGGGGAACCAGAGGCCCTTGGCCATTCCATGAAGCACTGGCCTCACACATGTGAGGGATGAGGGAGATGAGGCACTGTGCTGGGGGGTTCCTGGTCCCGTGCCACTGTCCCCCACCATTGTCTGCACCACGAGGTGGGAGCCAAAATCCTTCTTCCAGGGCTGTGAGCTAGTTAGAGTGAGCTCAGCTGCTTTTACTCCTCGTATCATGAATAAAAGAATTAATATTGTGAATAAAGGAATGAGCCTGATGTGCCATAACAGCCTGTGCTGTGGCTGGGTGAGACTGAAGGTGACACTGAGCCGGGGGGGTTTCATGAGCACCTCCCAGGTGCAGGGCAGAGCAGATGGCACGATTTTCCTTGGCATGGCCAGGAGATGCCAGCAGGACCTCCGCAGTAACCCCAGCGTGTCTCTGCAGGGCCACCTGCCACCAGCCAGGTGTGGGCCAGGTGCAGTGGAAGGAGCTGGGGCTGGTGGTACAGTAACACCTGGACCCTGTTTTCCTCTCTGTATAAAATGCTTCGTTTCCTTAGTGCCATGTCTGCACTGCAAAGCCTTCACTGTGATTCTTCAGCACTCAAAAGCAGTTGCTCTCATGGGCATTTTTGAAATTGTTTGAAAAATCTGTGTGGGCATTACAGTGTTTGTTTTCTCTGACGACTATTTTTAATCTTGTTTTTCATTAAAAAAAAATAAATCAAGACAGATATGAATTGAGACTGCGCCTTTAAATATGACGTGATACTGGCTGCCCAAAACTAAACACAAAATAAGGGAGAGTTGGAGCATGTGTCTAAAAGCTGGGAAAGGCTAAAGCTTTGAATGCCACTTGCTTGGCAGCACTGTGAGAGCCCAGGGACCATGGCCAGGACACAGCACTGGCCAGCTGGCACCAGAGGGGTTAAAGAAGCGGGTTCAACTGCAAAGAGAAAGCTGGAAGTGGCCTTCCCAGAAGATGCTGGCACCCCAGTCTTCCTCTTGGCACCCAGCCTGAGAGCGCCACCAGAGCACCCCTGAAAGGCACAAAGTGGCCCTGGCAGCACCAGGAGTGACAAAGGCAGCGAGGGGAAGGTTCACTGTTACGCCCCGTTGGTTTCCAGCGTTGGAGAGGAGCTGTGCAGGGAGCTGTGTCCTCCCCCAGCTCCCTGGCCCGTCCTGGGGCTCTCCACTTTTGTTCCTGCTGGGACAGGGCCAAGTGGGGTTTGGCAGCAGCCAAAGGCTCCGAGAGGCCGAGAGGGCACGGTGCTCCCAGAGGGAGCTGGGATGGGATGGGATGGGATGGGATGGGATGGGATGGGATGGGATGGGATGGGATGGGA
>VZRZ01001260.1:689455-710640 GCA_013398175.1 Climacteris rufus
TGCTCAGTGCCATGCTGTGCTCAGTGCCATGCCATGCTCAGTGCCATGTCCTGCTCAGTGCCACGTCCTGCTCTGTGCCATGCCATGCTCAGTGCCATGCTGTGCTCACTACCATGCTGCCTGGAGAGCATGATGCTCCAGGACAGAAGCAGCTCTTCATGTCCTGCTTTGTATTTCAGGACCCCAGCCTTCCCGCAGGGATGTTTCTGGCTGACGCCAGGGAGGGAGGGCAGCGTGTGGGAAATGCGGTGGCACAGACCCTGACAAATGCCATGGTGAGCTATTTTAAGATTTTTATCTTGCTAGCCTCTGACAAAAATGTGCTTTGGAGAAGAGCTTATCATGTGCAGTTTGGCACAGGGGGGCCGGCGAGGGGACAGTGGACTCGGTCCCTGGGAGCTGGGAGCAGGTGACAGGGAGCCAGCAGAGCAGCAGCAGTGGGTGCTGCTGGCACACCATGTGTGCCACAGGAGATGGGCATGGATGGGCACAGACCTGACCCAGCCAGCCCATCCAGTGACTGATCAAAGTCAGGTAACAGCCAAAATTCCAGCCCAAGTCTGAATCAGGGGAGTGCCAGCTTCACTGTGCTCCTGACTTCCCGGCGTCACCCAGACCATGAGGATGGACCTCAGCTGGGACCTTCCCTACCTCCAGTTTCCAGATTTTGGATCTTCCTAAACAGGGTTGGTTGACCAGATGAATGATGCTGCCTCCTGTAGCCCCCTTTCCCCACAGCTGTGCCCCAGGAGCACAAGGCATCCCGAGCAGAGGCAGGCGAGTGGGCCAGGGTGCGAGCCCTGGGGTTGCCACCACCACCAGCTCCCTCTGGCTCCCCAGGGAGGGCGAGGGGGAGCTGGGCTGGGCTGGGACAGTGCAGAAAAACCCTCCTGAGGTGAGGAAATGCAACTCTGCAAACACTCACACCAACAGCAGCACCCTGCACTGCTGGGAGCCAGGGGTTCTGTGAGTTATCACCCTCGCCCTTTCGGCTGCTGGGGCTGGAGATTAGGGAGCTGCTCCTTATCAGCTCCCGGCCTGAACCCGTGGGGCTCCCCTTTCGCTCTTACTCACTGGAGAAATGAGTAAGCCTGTTGTAACCACCATGCTGGGACCTCTGGGGCAGCAGGCTCGGGCTGTGCTGGGTTGGGGTGGGGGGTTTTTAATGCATCTCTGCACAGTGACCTGCAAAAGCCAGGACATGCTGCAGACACCCACCAGAGCTGAGGCAGGGCTGGAGCTCAGGGCCTTGCACACCCAGAGCTCACCATGTCCAATGAGGATGGGAAGAGTTAACTCTGTGTGTGTGTGTGCGCAAAGGAGGAGAGGGGAAATCCAAGGTCCTCACATGCCACAGTCTCCAGTGCCTCACTTGCACAGAGACCCCCAAGCCTGTTCCCAAAGCCACTGTCTGTGCACAAAGCTCTTGGTCCAGCCTGAACCTGGGCCAGTTCCTATTTTATCCATCCATCCATCCATCCATCCATCTATCCATCCATCCATCCATCTATCCATCTATCCATCCATCCATCCATCCATCCAAGCATGTCTCAGCCCCCGCCTCCTCCAGGATCTCTACACAGCCACCATTTCTAGCAGTTTATTCGACAGCTACAAGAAAATATCCCTGCACTCTTCAGCTCCACGAGGCACATGACCCGGACAGTGCCAATGGAATAAACATTTGGATTTAATTTATCATCTTTCCCGCAGGCTCTGTCTCGGCTGGCGGCTGCAGCGGGGCTGGGGCTGCTCCCTGCCCGCGGGACAGGGGCCGGGGCAGCCTGGCAGCTTTCACCCAGCTCCATGGGATATTTTTTTTTCCATTCAAGCCTGTGCAGAGCTGCTGGCAGGACTGGAGTTTTCATCCAGATTGCAGATGCCCAAAATATCTGTATTCTGGGCTGAGCAGACTGAGGCTGAAGTGCCTGTGGTTGGCTGATGGAAGAGGGGACAGGGGAATGCAGAAAGACAGACAGACAGACAGACAGACAGAGGCAAAGGGCCCGAGCATGTATGGCAGCAGTGGGCAAGAGCATGGTGGTGCCACTGGGTGCTGCCCCACCTCCAGCCACGGCTCTCACATCAGCATGGGACATTTTTACTGTTTTTCCCAGTTTCTGCACATGCTGGAACCGGAGCTCAGCCCAGGGCACAGTTTTGCCCCACACTATCTTGTGCTGCCAGCCATTAAATTTGATTGTATTCCTGTTATGTTATGCTCCTCATTTTAAGTTATCTTCTAATCTGTGGTTTACCTGGCATCTTCAAGAGCCAGGATTTATGAAATAAAAGTTAAAATCCAGTTGGAATAAGGCATTTATATGTATTCTTTCACACACACACGAATGCACACAGTACTGATAAAAAACATATGTTCCTTCCTACATATATGTTTCCAATCAGATTTATAATGTATATAATATAAATGTTTTTCTATATATAAAATTCATTGGAAACAGGAAACCAAATTAGTTTACCTTACTAAAGTGGCATGAAATAAAGAGTAGTGCACACTGTTGAAAAGAAGGTAGGATGTGGTTTCTTGAGGGTTTTTCTTCCCCTGAGGGCTCGTTCTACCATGTTTATGTCTAAAACCTGCTAATTTTAAAGCCAGCTCACAGGAGACTAATGGCATGACTTATTTATTTCATTTCACTTTCATTTTGCAAAGCTCAAGGTTTGTTTAAGGTGCTCACATGTCAGCAGCTCAGGCAAACACGCCAGGTGATGCTACAGGAGACCACAAACGGCTGTGGGTGTCTGCACACACGGACCCCCCCAGTGCTTATCCAGTGGCAGAGACTGAACAGGAGCCACTCCAGTGAACTGATTCTGATTTTAAAAGATCTTTTGAGTGTTAAACATGTAATAAGATGCTCAGTGCTATTTTCAAACCAAGACATGTTCCTGGCTGATTTACAAAAGGCCACGGTTTCCAGCTTTACGTGGGCAAATGCTTTTAAAATCTGGCTCTTGGGATTTCGGGTGCTCATTAATTCAATCTCTGACAAGCCTCCATCCCTGACCTTTCCATTACCAACTTTTCCATCTCCAACTGCTTCATCAGCCTCCTGAGCATGGGCACACAGCTAATAAATCTGAGTCTTTAATTGCCCTCCCACACTGTGTGGCCTTATCTGAGCCATCATGCCTGTCACTGTGCCTTGTCACATCTCTCTGCTTCCAGGGTTGTGCTGCTGGAGTCAGCAAAAGGATGAAACAACATTTATTTGGCTTATTTGGGTTATTTGGGTTTGGGTTAGGTACAGATCCCCCCAGTAACACACTCCTGGTTGCATGGTCCCACATGATGTGTCTGACATGGCTGAGTTGGCTCTGCCTGGGGGGGAGGTACAAACCCTCTGCTTTTATCTCATGCAAAGTCCCACTTTTCGATTATTAATGCAGCTGAAACTATGCAAAAATTTGTGGAGAGGAAAAAACTGCCACAAACTCACCATAAATTCCCTTGCTAAAGACATCAGTCTTTAAGACACCACTGAGGCTGGAGAAGCCTCAGGTCCCAAGAACACCCAATGTCTCTGGTGCCCGAGGGAGATTTATTTATCCCCCCAATTTTTCCCCCTGTCAGGAAGTTTCCCACAGCCCTCCAGGAGAGCAGGGCCAGCCTGGGCACAGCAGTATCAGCAGCCACAGGTCTATCAGGCTGAGCAGAAGCTTTTCCAGGAACTATCTAGTGAAACACATGACCGTGCCGGCCGAAGGGCGATACGTGACAGGCATTCACCGGGTTCCCAGCGAGTCAGTTGACTTTGTTATTCAAACTATTTTAGTGATGGTTTTTAATCCCAGGCTTAAGTTTTTCTAGTTTTTTCTTTTTTTCTCCCTTTCTTTTTTTACTCTCTGAACAAGGGAATCTCTACGCTGGCAGGATTCAGAGAGGCACAAAGGAGGGAAAAACAAGTTTCAGCCAGAAGAGAGAAAAAAAAAAAGATGCTGTTAGCATTCCCTGTATGCAAGGGGGTAAAAACATTTTGCTGTCAACTCTATTTTAAAGGGTAAGAGCCAACAGCAGCCCTGTTACTATGCAAATAAATCCTGTGCTCAGCCTTTTCCTCTCAGTGTAAAGTTTTGGTGCTGGGGCTCGTTAGCCACGGGAGCTGGCAGTGTCCCCCATGTCCCCGGTGCCCCCATTCCAGGGATGGCCTCCAGCTGGGGGTGCCAGTGCAAAGCTCTGTTCCTTGGCAGGAGCCCGTGGGGCTCCCCAAGTGTCCCCCAGATAACGTGGGGCAGCGGGGGGAGCGCTGCAGAGATGTGGGCTGGGTGCCCCTTGCTCCTTATCAAGAGCAGGTTCAGGCGGCCACTGGCAGAAGAGCCCTTGGCTGTGCCTCCACAACAGGGGACACCCCAGGGAGAGGGAGTGCCTGGGAAGGGCAGAAATCTCACCCAAGTCACCCCCTTTCATGGCAGGCAAGCAGGGAGGGTCTGGCAGCAGCCACCTGGGGTACAGGGCTGTCTCACTCACTGCTGCCAGGTGGGAAAGGAGGTGATGCCAGGAGATGATGCCAGACTGTGGCTGGGCTCCTGCAGATGATGACCAACACCCCAGCACTGGTATTTAGGATCACACTTCCCCATGACAGCAATGGGGCTGCACAGGCTCCAGCCCACACAAGCCAAAGCTCCCCCGACAGCCCTGGTGTGATGGTTTCCTATAAAAAAGATTTGAATGTGTCATGCAAATGACTGGGCATGTGGACACAGCTGCTGAGAGGTGGCCTGGGCCGGGTCAGCTGCCAGCATGGCCAAGAGGGGATGTGCCCAGGACAAGGTCTGGCCCCCCAAGGCTGGTCCCACCCCTGGCACCTGCCAAGCAGTTGGTGCTGCCAGGGCTGTCCTGCCAAAACCACCCAGTCCCTGTGGCTGCACGTTGCTGCACTGAAGCTTTCAGAACAAGCACAGCAACACCCTGCTCGTCCCCTCCCTTGGCTTCTGTCTGGCTGCAGCAGAGCTGAGCTGCCCAGGACGAGCTTTCTTTGTGCTGGGACAACACAAGGCACATGGTGCAGGTGAAAGAGGATGCTCCACCAAGCCACACTTTAACCAAAAAAAAAAAAAAAAATTAAAAATTACACTTTTAAGCAATTTCAAAGTGATTTAAGCACTTATCCTGTGCCAGGCAGCCACTGCCTCTCACCCACACCCCACTGCTCGTACACTGCAGTTTATCTCCTGTCCTGCTAACACAGCTACACTTAGAGCTCTTCCCACTTTCCCAGCCTAGCACCAGGACAGGGAAGTGCTTGGGCTCCTTTTTGGAGGCTTCCACCCCCACCTGGCAGCACAGCCCCGCTCCCACCGGGAAGGAGGATGGCAGGGTTCATTATCCTGCCTGAGCCACCACGATTTCCCAGCCGGGCTGTGGCAAACAGGAAGGCAGCAGGTTGGGCTGTTGTTTTGATGTGGCTGTTTCTCCAAAGGAGCCCGGAGTGAAACTGAGCGGGATCCAGGAACGGCGCTCGGCAGGGCTGGGTGCTGGGAGCGCCGCCTGCGCCCTCGCTTCCTGGCAGCTTGGCCACCTTTCAGGAAATTAGACAGCTAAATGGAAAATCATCACTCTTTTCACTTCAGAGTGCACAGCACACACAGGTTTTTTCAACAACAAATCGATTTTCAGCAGCCTTGTTGTCCCCATTGGCTGGGGGAGATGTGGGTCCCCAGCGAAGACAAAGGCCCAGTTGAGCAGTGCCAGGCACCTCAATGCTGCTGGGCCGGGGCCAAGTGCTCTCCAGCGGCTCCCAGCACCTCCATCCAAAAATCCTCCCCTCCCTCCTCCTCAGAAGGACTCCTGACAGGGAGAAAGAAGAATTGCTGAATAATCTCCAGCCCTGATAGCACTTCAAAGGCCAGGCCCGGGCCAGGCTGCGCTCCCGCCAGCGCCGGGCTGGATGCGGCGCTCGGCTCTTACTCCTTTGGCAGCCCCACGGCGGATCCAGAAAGTAATTACTTAAAAAGGAAATAAATGTCACCCACATGGTTGTAAGCAAAACCCCAGGCAGGATGAACAGAGCCCCACCAGGATCTGCATTCTCACGCAGCACAAGCAAGGCAGGAGCGAGCTGTTTCCATTCATCGAGATGGGCTGTTTACTCTGAGGGCTGCTGATGACATTAGACATGCCCACCGTGGGCATTTAAGTTCCCCAGGGCAGCTACAGGGCTGAGCTGCCTCTGCTTTCATCCTGTAGCATCCTCTTCCCCCAGGATGGCTTTAGGCATCATCACCTGGAACAGCAGCATATGCTGGTGCCAAAAATGCACCCTTCCCGGCACCAGTCCTGCCGTGACCTTTAAGGAGATGAACCAGATAACTGGCATGATCAAATAGAGTAATTTTATTTACTTTTACAAATTGATTCTTGAAGTTTGCACTTGTCAAATTCTGAACACCAAACTTCTAAAGCAAGTTGCTTGGGAAAAGTCAAATGCAGCAGCAGAGCAGCAAAGGATGCTTGGGGTGGAGAAAACCCTGCCAGACTATCACTGCTGTTGACACCTGCCTGGCTCTGCTGGATCAGAGATGCCCTCAGCAAATCCCCTTAACCAGGACAGGGCTCTGACAGACCACTCACTTTCAGAGAGATTCAATTTCAGGAAAAAACACCCCTTATTCTCAGCAAATAACAGAAGGAAAGCGACGGCCTGAGAACTCTGGGATGAGATCCCATCTATCCCTACTTCCACTGGAGCTGCACCAGGATGGCAGCACCTCCCACACTCTGCTCCACACAGTGTGAGGAAGCACTTGGTAGCAGCCCAGGGGGTTGTGAGAGCTCAGCAGCCTGCGGTGCCTCGGGATGTGCAGAGCCAGGGCAGCACGTGGGGCACGCTGCAGGACGGTGGCACCGCACGGTGCCCGCCAGGAGGCCAGCGGGGGCTCCTCCCACGGGACATGTGCTCCCAGCCCACCCTGGCACACTTCAGGATGAAGCCAGACAAGGTCACTTGGGAAGTACTCCCTAATGCACTGCAGCCAAGCAAACATGGTACCATACAGCATCAAATAATTTTAAAAGTTAAAATAGTTTATTGCTGTCTTTGTAGAAATGCACTTAACTTACATCGCCTGTTCTCTTCCTTTATTTGGCTGTTGGATTACAGGCATTAAAAGGTTACATTTACCCATTTGTTCAGTGACACAACACCTTTTTCTCTATTGCTCCACTCAGGATATTCTCCTAAACCTTGCTGGCCAACAGCCCCAAATCTCTTTTACATAAATACTGTAAATGTCTCCATAGGTTGCAGCATTGTAACAAAAGATCTACCAAAGTAGACAAAATGTTCAGTATTCTTGGTTGGTTTTTTGCATTTAAAAATATACCTAAATTTGAGATAATCTTAACAGCGTAACAATTACAATAAGAAAATAGTACAGTGCGTTGACTAAAGGAATATTCTGCTCTCCTTCAAGCCAATATTCCCTTTTGCATGTTGAAGTGATTCAGCAATTACTTAAGAACTTTTACCTACATACAATAATTTAGTAAAATGAGAATTAAACAAGGCAGATACTTACTACTATTCTTCTGTCTGCAATTCACAGCTCATGCGAATAAAATCGCAATAAATATTAAAAAATAGTTTTTCTTTTGCTTTTTTTTTTTTCTGTAAGGCATCTCTGAGTATTACAAAGTTTTTGTACAACCAAAAAATAAGATTGCTTTTTTTCCATGTTCTCCGAGTACCTCTGTACCTCACCAGTAAATAAGAGGATTGTAGGTTTGATGAGGAAGGAAGGAAGGGGGCGGAAAGAAGACCACAGGTGATGGAAGCAGACCGCGATGTGTGCAAGAATCTGTAGTTTTCCTGTGAAACATTTCAGTCACTTTTAGAACATCTTCAAGACAGTATCTGTCCAGATTGAAGGAAAAAAATAAACAAGAAAAAAAAAACTTACCAGAAGTCCATTTTCATAAGCACAGTCAGACTGCAAGGATTTGGGTTCGCCCTCAACACTATAAATAGCTTAGGTATGGATATGCACCTACATAAGGGGGGTAAAAGGACGGGGTGATTATTTTTGTTTCTTTTATTGTTTTGTTTTGTTGTTGCTGTCCTAGCCGTATCCTTCCGTGGTGAGCGATTGTCCGAGGAGGCCGTGCCCTCACTGCATGCGGTCGGGCTGCAGCTGCTGGGGCTGGTACTGCACGAAGGCCGTGGCGGCCGGGGCGTTGCTGGCGCTGAGGGGCGGCTGCACCGTGCCCGTGTAGCCGTAGCCCACGAAGCCGGCGGGGGAGGCGGCGTAGGGGTACTGGTCGTAGGCAGCTGTGGTGTACTGGGAGTAGGCCTGGCTGGCGGCCGTGTAGTCGATGTAGGGAGACGTGATGGACTGCACAGGGGTGGGGATCACCACGCTGGGCTGGATGATGGCTTGGGGGTAAACATAGTGAGGCGTGAGTCTGTGGAGGCAAAGGGAGAAAGTCAGTGAGGGGCTGGGCTCGCTGCGGCCTGCCCCTCCGAGTTCCCCCCTGTCCCCCGAGTTCGTGTGCATCAGCCAGGGAAACGGTGCTGCCCAGTGCTGCCCTCGAGCCAGGGGTGCTCCCCGGGGTGGGGATGAAAAGCAAAACACTCCTAGACCCTGAGGGTGGGAACAGCGTAAGGTGAAGCATGGGCTGCAACTAATACACACAACCTGGTCCCCATGGCTTGTATCTGCCACTCTCTGGGATGTTGGCCCCCAAAAGAACCTCCTGGGAAGGCTGTGACACAGCCCCTGTCTCATTGCATCTCCTTGGCCCCCACACCCCTGCCTGTCCCTGCCAGCCTTTCTGCCTCCTGTATCCTCCTGGTCTCACCACCCAAACCTGGGTGGAGGGTCCTGAGGAGGCACAGCCCCTGTGGGCACCTCCCGGCACCAGGGACAACACGACACTCTCTGCTTGTCCCACCAGGAATGACCACTGTCCTCAAGCACAGCCCCGGGCCCTCCTGCTTGCCAGGTGTTATCAGTTACTACACACTTACACCATGTTTCCACAACACTGCATGTTTAGGGCAATGCTACAGGGTGTTTGTTGTAAAACACAAGGTATTAATGCTGCTTTCTTCCCCTCAGCAACACTCCACAGTCCACAGCTGGCAGGGCAGTGACACGGGTGTGTCCATGAGCTGTCACATCTGCCCCCAGCATCTCTGCTGCCCTTTCCATGAGGATCCCTAAAGTGCTGCTGCTCCCAGGTTTGCCCCTGCCCTGAGGTAGCTGTGCTGCTGAGAGGAACTTAACAATGCCACAGTCAATTAAAGTCCACAGATGGAAAGATCCTGGAGGTGATTAATGCAGGAGTGCCCATTAATTTGCTAGAAACTGCTAATGAGGGAGAAAGGGGGAAAAAAGCATCAAAATGAAAGGGCTGTATTTTCCAAAGGGCCCACATCAAGTCAGGCCTCAAACAAGGGCAAAAACTGTGAAAACCTGAAGGTTTAGGTCCATCCACAAAAACTGCCATGGGCCAGACAAAAATGGGGAGTTGCACATGGTCTGGAGAGTGCCTCAGGGTGACACATCTGGGGCTTGTTTAAGAAATGCAAGGTGCAGACTATCACCAGCAAATGGCACAGGACCAGGGAAGATCAGAGCCACACGTACCAGAAAGGGCACCCTGGGGAGAAGGTGCCTTTGGCCCCTGCTTGGTGAACCACTTAAGGCCACAGCATGAACCAAAGCCATCCCCTGGACAGCTTGTGCCACCCTGTCTCCAAATCCAACTCGTTTTGGCAAACACAAAAAATCCCCATGGCAAAACTCTGCAGAGAGCTTGTGCAGACTCAAATATTTTGGGGATTTTTGTGTGGATGTGTGTGACAGCACATTTTCAAACACAACCACTTTTAAAGCCTCCCACGGGCTCTTCAGGAGGCACAGGACTGTACATGGCTACCCTCGTTCCACCTGAGCATCCTAAATCTCAGCCACCATCCACAACGTGCTGGGATCCACCTGGGGCTGATCCTTCCCACTCAGCACTTACAGGGCTGTTCCCACTTGCTTTACAACCAACACTGGATGGTTTCATCTGCTCTTCAGGCAGCAGAAAGGCTTCTCACAAACAAGTGCTCATCTGAACTGAGTTTTCTGTCATTTTCCCACTCCCATATGCAGTTTGTGTTTGCTTGAGACAATCTGCATGGTGAGAGAATGCCTGCTCTCCTCTCCCCACACAGAACACTGCCTCCAAAACCAGGGTCCTTCATATGACAAGGGCACCAGGGAGGATGAACCATGGTGAGCAGCACCTCAGCCTTTGATTCAGTGCAAGACCTTCCTCTGAGGCTACAGACACCCCTGGACAGCGAGAGGGACCTCACAGCCCTTCAGTCCCACTGTACCCAGCATCACCCTGTGGGTAACAAGAATGAGATGAGGCAGCAGAAATTCATTGAATCCCTTTTTGTTTAGCTCTGATCTAAACTGAGGCCGGCACAGCTGAATCAGAGCTGGAGCTCAGGCACCAGCTCAGCCCAAGGGCACTTAATGTCACACTCACAGAGGGCAGCAGCAGCCACCAGCCAGAGGTTCCTCGTGCTGGTCACTGGGAGGTTCTCTTTTTCTCTTTCATTTTGTTTTAAAGAACTCAATGCTGCTCTCTGGGCCTGCCAGGGTCTGGGGAAAGGCTCTGCAGGGGCACCCCCAGGCACTGACCCTGGGGCACAAGATGAGCACACCCTGCCCATGGCTCTTGCTCTGCCCCCTGGTAGATCAGCAGCTTGGACCACATCCTCATCCCAGACTGGGGATGGATGCTCTGCACTTTCCCTGCACATCACATCCCACCACCAGGCTTCCTGGTATTCCAGGGCTCAAGAAAGACAAAAAAAATCATTCCACAAATGCAAGAAAAACTGCACAATCTACAGGACTCACTAAAATCCACCCACTCACGAGCAGGAGCAGAGGAGGGGTCTGCACTCTTCCTGCCCACAGGCATTCTGCCTGTGCCTGCCAAACGACCAGGACAGTCTGAGACACTCTGAGCAATCCAGCCTGAGCATCATCCTGTTTGAGCAGCTCCTCCATGTCCCTTGCTGTCACCCAACTGCTCTTCAGAGCTGGCACAGCCCATGTGGGGGACATGTGGACATTCCCAGCTCATCCCAAGAAACTCTGCATTGTTGGCTTTGCTTTCATCTACAGCGCTCCTCCATGGTGGGCTCAGAGACAGCAAATCTGCAACATCCTGTACTACTTTTTTTCCCTCAGCAAGGAAAAATTCCAGCTCCACTTTATTCCAAGTGCTACTTGGAATAAAAAGCACCATTAGCTTGGAAGACAGAAAGTACTCCTGTACCCTGCTTGCAGAAATCCATCCCAGCCCAGTGCATACACAAGCACACATCACACATAGTAGCTGGTACTGCACTAAAAAATCACACTCAGCAACTCCAGGATCTGCTTCTAAAGGGAATGTAAATGTAAAAGGGAAGGTTCTTTTGGTCTGTGGGATTTTAATAATTCAGCTAGAAGTTTCAATCAAGATATTATGCAGTTTGGTCTTCTGAATTAGGTGGACAGATGGCAACTCATCGATCAAAACAAAACACACAACCCAAAGTAAGGTCACGTTGATGACTTGCAGGTACAAACAAAACAAACCAGTGCAGTATGATGAAGTTCTCTGCTGGCTACATTTAGCATCCACAGAAAATCTTAAAATACTTCCCCCACTTCCATTATTTCTGAAGATGATCTTTCAGGAAATAAAAAAAAAAAAAAAAGCAAGCTGTTCTGGAGTTCTCTTTCTAGAAAACAGCAAACTCTAATCTGAATTTCTACAGGATGAGTCACATCTGTGTTTTAAGATGCCTTTCCCTTCCTCCCTCCCTGCAGTTTTCCTCCATCCCCCACGATGGGCCCTGCCAGCCAGAAGAGAACTTCACCAAAAACACACAGGGTGCGATTATGAAACACCAACCCAGTGATCAGCCGTGGCCACCACACACCAAAGTCACCCCGTGAGCTGCAGATGCACCAGATGCTGCTGGCACAACAATGAACCATGGGCAAGGGCCACCCAGCACAGCCAGCAGGGTCACACCTAAACCCAGGGGGTGGTGGCACAGGAGGGACAGAAGGGATGGCAGGAGGGACAGGAGGCACAGGAGGGACAGGAGGGATGGCAGGAGGGACAGGAGGCACAGGAGGGACAGGAGGGATGGCAGGAGGGACAGGAGGCACAGGAGGGACAGGAGGGATGGCAGGAGGGACAGGAGGCACAGGAGGGACAGGAGGGATGGCAGGAGGGACAGGAGGCACAGGAGGGACAGGAGGGATGGCAGGAGGGACAGGAGGCACAGGAGGGACAGGAGGGATGGCAGGAGGGACAGGAGGGACAGGAGGGATGGCAGGAGGGACAGGAGGGAGGGACAGGAGGGGTGGCAGAGCCATCATGGTGCCAGCCCATGCTCCCACGTGGCACCAGGCCATGCTGCCCTGGCATCAAAACAGAACAAAAGAGATGGTCACAGAGCCACTGCAGAGGGGACACAGGCTCTGTCCTGCTTTGGCTGGGCAAAACATGGGGCACAGAACAAAGGGGGCCACATTTTGGGGCAGGCCTGGGTGGAGATGCTCAAAGCATCAAGGGAGCCTTGGCTCTGGGCAGGCACTGCCTGCTGAAAAAATCAACCTTCCCAAACCTGCCAGGTCTCTCCACCACAGCAGCAGGGCTGGGCTGGCTGGGGGGCAGCCAGGAAGAAGGGACAAGTCAGGTGGAAATGTGTCCCACATCTCTTCCCAAATACCGAGGAAGGGGAACAAGCTCTCATCAGCAGCTCTCTCCAGCAGAACTCATCTCAGAGGCACTTCATATATTTTACTATTTTATATCAGATTTACACCTAAAATGTGCTTTAGCTGCACTTTCTCAGCTCTCCCCCATCCTGCAGGACTTCCTACGCATGAACCATGAGCAGCTCCTGCAAGCTGCACGAGTTTGGGAGAGCAACAAGGTGGGAGTTCCTGACCCCCTCGATCTGTGCCAGCCCTGCTGGGAGCTGGTTTTGTCAGTTCTGGAGAGGTGGGGACAGCTGCACTCCTCTGTCAGGAGGGACACGGCATCACACAAACATTTGGGAAACAAGGAGGGGCACAGGGCTCTTGGCAGCCTCACAGAGATCAGCACACAAATGCCACCACCACGACACGCCTTTTATTCCTTGAAGAATAAAAGAAACAGAGCCCTTTGTGTCTGCCAGTGAAGGCACAAATTCTGGCATTTGACCCCAGGAATTTGGCCTCCGTTTCCACTAGAGCTGACCCACTAGCTGCTACAGGGACACCCACACTGCCACAGCACGTGATGGTGCTGGTGGTACTGCAGAACCGGCTGAGCACAGCCCCTGGCGATGTGACACCCCCAAACACTGCCTGCACGGCAGATCCAAAGGTGTGTTTTGAAGTGGGTTCATGAATTAAAGCTGCTCTGGGAAGCACACCCCACACTTGCACTGGCAGTGCCACGACACCACCTCAGAGCTGGAGAGGCAGGCACACATCCTGATGTAATTCACACTCCAAGGAATCGTTCCTGAAGGACACTCCCAAGCCAGCAAGCACTCACCTCGAGGAGACACTCTTAGTAAACGTGTGTGGAGTGAGGCAGGGTTGGCCACAGGTATCATACGGGCCCCAGCCACGATGACAGGCTGTAGAAATGTGAGAAATTCAGGTGCTGTTCTCAATCCAGACATGAACAGGAGGCTGGAGCATGGCCTAGGGGGTCCCTACCTGCCAACAAGGATCTCACTCCAGGAGGAGATCACAGTTTATCCACACCAACACTTTGGTGCAGATCAGGACATGGGTTGTGCCCCGACCTCTCCACCATCCCTCACCACTCAATGGCAGGGCTGAGCTTCCACCACTGACCTGACAAACCTCCAACTCCTGAAACGTCCCTACTAAAGCTGATTTACACAGGCACTGAAATGTCAACAGCTTCTGCCTCATCAGCCAGCTATCCCAGCCAGCTCAAAGTCAGACAAGGATGAACCCTGCAGCTCCATGGGATTTATCCTCACCTGCTGCAATACCACACAAACACAAAATAGCAAAGCAATCAACACAATTTCAGCTCCTCTGGTAACCAATTTCCCTGTCTGTCTTCTCCTCATCCTCCTCTGGCCCTCTGAGAAGATTTGCACAGCAGCCTGTGCAGACAGGTACAGGACTGAGTTTCCTGCTTCCCTGATGGGACAGATGTCACCACACCAGTGGCAATCTCCAAGGAATAATGTGCACAACAGACTGTCCCAGACTGCAGTCAGCAGGGAAAAAACCAGAAAGAAATAAAAAAGAGGCTGCAGACCAAAGATGGGAGTACATCTCACTAAAATCTAATTCTTTTTCTCAGCTCAACCAAGAGTCTGAGATCAACATGCTGAGCTCCACCATGAGCTATAGCCAGGCTCAATAACTTTATCCTCTGCATCTTGCTTCCCCCACACCCAAAGGAAGAAGGAAAAAAAAAAAAAAACAAACCATGATCCCAAACAAAGGCATGCTGGGCCAGACCAAAAATAGTTTTGGAGAAGCAGGCTGAAAAACACTCAGGTAGCAGGAGATAACATCTGCCTGAAACAAGAGCCATCTGGCACCAAGGAAAAAGCCACATGGAAGTTTATCCGCAACTAGTCAGCTCTCCAGAGAGGGAGAAACCCCTCCCCTTCTGAGTTATCAGCACAGCCAAACCAGAAATTAACTGACACAAGAAACAGGGACTGTTTCACACCACTGCACAACAGGAACCCAAGTCCTTTAGCATCAGTGTGAGGAACCTGGTAAGATGGTAAGGAAAAGCAGGGTCTCCAAGAGATTAACCCAGGAAGCCCCAGGAATTCGACCTTTGACTGAGCTCTCCAATTTTCTTCTGCAATTCAGAGAAAATCAATGGCAGAAAAAATCTCTAAAGGCTTCTGAAGTACCTGACAAGTTTTGGAATAATATACATTACAATGACTACTTTCAACTGGTTCCATTTTTAACAGACTTTTTTTCTTTACACATGAATCCCTTCCACTGACCTTTAATTAAAACCATCCACACATTTGATTTATCAAAACCCATTTCTTGGAGAGATGAAGTATTTTGAAGTACAATGCTTCAGCTATGGAATGAGCAATGAAATACCTCTTTTTGATAAAAGAGGCCTAGCCTGATAAAACAAGTAATTAAGTAATTTCTCAGCCAAGAAAGAAATTCTATTTTAAGCATTTGTGATCTCTGCTACCAGTTGTGCCTTATTTGTAGCAAAACATTTAAGACATCTCTCTCCACACCTTCCCACAAGCTGGACTCATGGGGGATGCCTGGATCCAGCATGGCTCTCCCAGCCTCTGCTGCTTTGGCCAGAGCAGCTCAGCTCTGACACAGGAGAGCTAAAATGCTCAAAGCTGGTGACAGGGAAATTGCAGGGGACAGCAGGATCCTGTTTACAGCACTTGGAGACTGAGAAACAGGAGACTTCAGTTTTAACTGCGAGGCCCACGACTTTTCATCCTTTGTGATCATAGAGTATATTTAGCCCTGGTATGTAGCTTGCTCCCATCCGTGGGGAACAAGTTCTTCATGAAAGTCATATTTAGAAGTGACCCGGTGTCCTTGCTACCAAATTATCAGCACAACAACTGTCTGGTTCCCTGGCTGGTGCCCTCAGCTCCGAGGCAGGATGCCCAGGGCTGCATTCATCATTCGAATTACTGGGCATGTGCTTAATACTACAAGTTGGGGCCCATATGCCAACAGCTGCTCAAAGGAAACATGAGATCAAGCACAAGCTGGGCTGCTCTGGAAATTCAGACGTGTGCATCAAGCTGCCACATTGGGACTACGTGGCACCAGCCAGAGCAGCACAGGAGAATTTTGGATGTGCCACTCCCCAGCTCCTGTACCAGGGGGAAGGACTCAGGTCTCTGCTGCTCTTGTGCTGGGAAAGATGAACAGCTAATCCACCAGAGGCAATGGAATCACACAGAGAGGATGGCACAACTCAAGCCTTGTGCTGTAAAGACAAAGCTAGAGCCAGCTCAGCCTCTCTCCCCATCACACACAAGCCTGTGCCCTGATTGTCCAGGAACAGCTCGGATCCTTCACCAAAAGCAACAGGTCTGAGCTTGGCACAAGATTCACGTAGCCAAGTGTGAGGTCACTACATCAGACCATGCTCTCCTTTTCTATTGTTTTACAGGCAGAACACGAGCAAATTGTGCCCAAACCCAAAAGAAATGGCACACCAAACCCTTGGGTCTGACACCAGCACTTGCCATCTTGAAGTAGATGTTCAAAAAAATTCTCAGAGCCATCTGATCTGCTTATAAATGCAGGTCTATGCTTAAAACTCACAAAATAAAGTAAAAAAAAAAATTTAAAATGAGCTCTATCTGACTGGCAAGCATTTGGTCTGAACAGCAGCAATCATGCACAAGAACCAGCAGCTGAAGCCATTTGGAAAATGGATTTGGCCATTTCTTAGGAAATCCCTCCTCCCCCAAAGCTTTCATGTTACTGGCACAGGACAACACCAGGTGCTGGGTGCTCCATCCACAGGAGCCTGGTGGAGTGGGATGGGATCCTGCAGCCTCCCAGCTCCGGGTGAGTGGGCAGTGGGATGCTGGAGCAGGGGGATGCCAGCTGACAGAAGCTGGGCAGAGCATGGACAGTGTAACCACAGAAGAGATGAAAGTTTGTTGCCCTTTATTTTTAACCCAATGGAGAAATTTTAAGGATAAACAGCTGTGAGGAAGGGTGGGCTGACACAAAGAGGGACTTTCTTCACTTCCTAACTGCAGCAGCAGCAACGCATGAAATTTTAAACTCAAAGAGATTTAACTCTTTCTGACATTGCCTGAGACCAAACGTCAGCCAGAGTCAGGGGGCCACCAAAACAAGTAACTACACAAGGATGGTGCCTCTGGAGCAATGGCATCCAATGTGCAGATATGGAAAGAGTTGGATCCCGGGACAAGACACAGCTTTATGTCTGCAAGAGCTCAGTCACTTACTCAGTCACTGGTAGATCTCCCACACAGATAGCTCCTTCGCTGAGGCACAGCCACAGGAATGCATCTGCCATATGCTGCCCGTGGCCAGAGCAGCAAGCAGAGAGGAGAACCAGGGAATCCCCATTCCCTGCACAGACTCAAACCTGCCTCCAACTCCAGTCCCAGAGGAAAGGGCCGAGAGGTGGGACCAAGCAGCTCTGCCCCATCGCCTGATCACGGTAAGTGTGGCAGCTGCAGGGACACGCTGGCACTGCAGGTGCTCCAAGCAAAGCACAGTCTGTCAGCTCCAGGCTGAATGCTGCTTCCCTGAGCTCAGAAGCCGGATCTCCAAGTCACTCTGACACAGACACATCCTCTGCCCTGCATTACTGTTAGTAATCTGGTTACAAGCAGCTAGAAACTACTTTTCCAAACAGGATTTACTACCGACTCCGTGCTGTCTGCTGTGCAAGTGCCTCCCCTGGCAGGACAACAGGAAGAAGGAGAGAGGCTCCTCATGGTTTCTCTTTCTGTTCTGCATAGCATGGGCAGTATTTACAGCTGCATTTAGGTGTCTGGGGCTGGGGGGAAGCCTTCAGTTTATAAATAATCCTCACTGATGTTTGGGTGATTTTCATAGTTTCCATTCATTTCAGGTTTCACCCAAACCTGCATTTTGTGGCTTGGTAGCTGGGACATGACTGGCTGGCCTGCTCTTCGTTAACTGCCCAGGAGTTAACGGTTGTTCATTCATTTCTGCCTTGCCAAGCCCAGCTTGCTCAGCAAGCACCCTGTGCCCCATAACAATCATCTTTTGGAAACCACAATGCCAACCCCTGGGCACAAACCCTTTGCAGAGACAGGAACTGCAGGAGGGTGAGCCAGGCAACATCTCACACCAGGGGCAAAGTAGCCAAGCCACTGAGCTTCCTTTGGGAAAGGTCAGGATCTGCTCTGCACAGTGCAGAGCAAACTCCACTCATGGTGCTCAGGTAAAGGTGATGCTCAGGTAAACGGCCTCACATTCTGCCAAACCCACATCTGCAGTGATTCTGCTGCAGCAATGACTAAATGCAAGGAAATTCTTGTTTACTGATGCTTGCAAATAATGGTATATAATCCCCTCCCTCCAGCCCTCCATTCTCCTGGTACCTGTCTCTTGGCAACTGATAAATAATTTATAGTGTTCTCCGCTGTATGTGCTAACTGCAGCTCTGCTGGTTTAATGATGAAACCAATGCCTAAGAAGTGCAACAGGAACTGTCTAGATCACAAGGAACATGTAATCAGTCGATCCCACACTCCTCTAGATGTGAAACCAAAAGAAAACTGTTGAAAAAAAAGAAAAACAGCGTTTTCCAGAGCTGCGGCTGCGGGGTAGGAGTGGCACCCCCAGAACTGCAGATAGTCTGGTGCTCCTGCCAACATGAGGAGTTTAACAGGCTTCACCATTTTGCTCTTCTCCATTCACATGCATGGCAGGACTTGCCAGAGGCTGCTTTTATTGGCAACTTCTGCTCTGCCCTCCCGTGCAAAAGTGTCTGGGTTCACATCTCCAAGGTGCCACTGCTGCTTTGGGGGCTTGCAGAGCTCTTGTAGCTCCCATGCAAGGAGAGCTATCAAAGAGCAGCATCTTGTCTATGCAGACTAATGTGGCTCTTGCCCCAAAAAGAAGAAGTCTCTTAATTTCGTGACAGATGTTCCTCAAGCCTTTGCAGCAGGGCTGTAACCGCTTGCACAAACCGGCGTGTTTGAACCGTACACAGCACACGTACACGGGGTGTGCACTATTGTGGCAACACAGCCTCTCACATCCATAAACTCATCGCAGTGAGATTATCCAGGCATTGGCAACTGCAGCCATAAGGGCAGAAGAATGAAAGTTTTATTGTTAGCAGATTTTTTTTCTTTTAAAAAAAAAAAAAAAGAAACAAAACACCCCCGAAAAACATGAGCGGAGAGCAGGAAAGGGATGAAGTATTCCTGTTGACAAAGGCCAAAATCCCATCTATTTATATGAGAGTCACACAAAAACCACAACAGGGCAGTGCTCAAAAGCTTTAAAAAATGCACCTACTTTCTTAATGCTCTTAGAAAATAATAATAAAAAACCTGATCAAAATTCACTTTCTGAAATGGTGTAAAAAAAGAGCTGCATCAATCATTAAACAGTTAAATGAAGGCAGTATGACAGTCACTATTGTTCTCATGAAGCACACTTGTCTTTTGCCGAGCAGCTGCCAGATCCTATTAGATGTATAAAAAGAGGACTTTTCTAACCGAGTAGGGATGGTATAAGCTATTGAAAACAGCAGACAAAAGCCCACTTTTGCAGACTATTCAAGCCTTGTATAACATCTGTCCAAAATCAATTTTTGACCTAATGTTACTTTCATTAAGTAACAGACTTTGTTTCCAATGCAATTTGTTTTCTAGGATAAAACTGTATCCTAAGCGTTATTACGTGGGAAACGCCACAGAGGAAGCAGAGGATCTTTTTGAGAAACATGAGAACAGAATTTGCTTAATTGTTTTGACACCTTAAGTACTATAATAGAGAAACTATTTTCCATTTATTTGAATTCCTGCAAATTCTTGAAGTTGGCAAAGCAGCGAGCAACGCGCTGGGTTTATTATAACTAAGATTTACTGAGGATAAAGAAGGATCTTTGGGAATTACATTAAAGCTGACAAATGCACAAAACTTCTGAAATCTCCACCAGAAATAAAGTACTCTGAACATTAACAACAGCTGTTGAAACTGTCCAGTCCTGACGGCCAAGGCTTTTTTCACATATTTTAAATAATGAGGAAGTTGATTTGTGAATTTGATTTCAAACAGACCGTTAGGAAACATTTCCACTTACCCAAAAGGTCTCTGAATGAAGGCTGGGTGTAGCTGCTGCACACCTATGGTAAAACCTAAAAAAAAAAAAGTTCAGAAAAAAATAAATATTAATGAATGGCATCCATTGTACCATTCAAGTCGTAAGACACAGGCAGAATTACACCACACGTCTTTGCATTTGATCTGCTATGCATGTGAGCAAATTCAGAGCCCCATTTAGAAACAAGTTAAATTTAACATGCGTATGTGACATGCACGAGGAGCAGATGGGAATTCACGCTGAAAGAGCAGTGTGAACGTGCTGTTATGGAACAGACAATGGGGTATAAAGCCTCACTTTACACACTGGGAACTGTGGTCATTAAAGCAAAGGGCGAAATGATGAAGTGGATCGTACTGTTAATTCTCAGGGAACAAAGAGGGTAACGGGCAAACAGATCAGTCGTGGAAGGAAACAGCTTTAACCCAGTTATATGAACTTGGGTTTGTAACATTAGTGCAGCAGGGCTGAGTAAGAGGATACAGCAGAGAGGTAACTGGACTAGGCTGTGTCCTCAGCCAACAATCAGAACTATGGGGGACAGATAAGTGTGCATCGTCAGATCAGATGATTCCAGCCCGAGGAACTTGTTTCCTCGTCTTACAAGTTATTCTAATAGAGAGAGATGGGATCTCCTGGATGCCTCACCAGTTTGAATACTCCTTGGTTTTGCTCCCAAATACGCCAGGTTCACATTTGCTTTCCTGCCGTCAATGATGGGGTTTGGGTCTTTGCAGGCTCTTTCAGCAGCAGCTCTGTCTGCCATGGTCACCTGGAATCAAGCACAGCCTTGTTTGTAGCAACAGCGCTTTGTAAACACTCCAGCAACAGGCACTAAGTGGAGTTTATTTATTGTTCTATTTTGAATCAGGAGCTGAACTCCCTTCGTGCAGCCTCACTTAAACGGCGAGATGGGAAGGGCTGCCGGGACGCGATGGAAAAGCGGGGGCGCCCCCCGCACCCACTTTCCCCGCTGGGCCGGTGCCAGCTGTTTTCCCCTGCCCTTCCACCTTCTCCCCAAGGCTTTTTCAAGAAGCTGTGGAGCCCTTCCCAACCCCCCCGGAGCAGAAGGGATCAAGGGGGGATGCGGGGATGGCGGGCGCGGCGCTGAACCCCGCACGGACATCGGGATGGGGGAGGAGGTGCTGAAATGCACGGCCGGCACGGGGGGCTCCTCCCGGCTCCCCAGCCCGCCCTTTGTCCCGGCCGAGCCCTCGCTCCCGCAGCGGGCACAGCCTGCCCGGCCCCGGCCCCCAGCGCTCCGCGGCAGCCACGGGACGGGCGGCGGCTCCGCAGC
>VZRZ01001260.1:711384-731432 GCA_013398175.1 Climacteris rufus
CAGCCCCGGCACACGGGCGGGCCCCGCGGCCGCCCCTCGGCGCACGCTGCCAGTCCCGGCGGTGCCGGCAGCGCTCCGACCGAGCCCGCCAAAGATCCCGCCCGGCAGCCGCCGCTCCGCGCCCCCAGCCCGCTGCTCTTGCACAACAATCGCGGCGGCCAGGGCTTGGTCCTGGCAGGTTCGGGCACGGGGACAAAGGCACCGGCAGCCCTGGCCGCACGCAGCGGGGCACAAGGCAAGGAGGAGGCCAAGGCAGGAGGAAGGGTTGGAGTTGAACCCAATCGCCAGGGAGGAAGAGCCAGGGGGGCGGGGAGCGAACAGAGGTTCAGAAGTACCTTTCGTAAGGAGGTTTTAAAGCCTCCTGCTTCTCCCTGGGACACCTGGACAGGTACCCGTGCAGCCTAGCTCTGGGAACAGGGATGCAGCGTTCCCGTTTCCGCTGGGAGTCAGCAGTGGGGTTCTCCTCCCCCGTCCTTATTTTTCATTTTGTTCCATCAAAGGACAGGCAGCTCCTACTGTGGAGCACAAGGCTGTCAAGTGCCATTGCCTATGACGTGACCTGCAGGTTTCAGCCCTGACCTGTGATTAAACCAGGCAGAATTGTCACTGTAGCACAGCCCCATATTGGCTCCGTGGAGCCCTCCGTCCAAAACTGCAGGGAAACAAAAGCTGAAAAGCTGCTTGGTACTTCAGAACGCACCACTGGAGAACTCTGATGGTGGGGTGCTTGCAATGCTTTACTTCCTCCTCTCCCACATCCGTTGGAGTCTGGGCTGTGGGAGGGGATCCTAGGAATCGTTTGTTCGTAGTTTCCATCACCCAGAACCTCAAGAACTTCCCCTGTGGCTTAGGTTTATCATTTCTCAGAGAAAGAGATTTTTGCAACATGATAAATGCAGAGATAACATTTCAGAAAAAAAGAAAAAAAAGCCAGTGAAGTTCTAAATCACCCTCTACTTTGGCTTCTATAGAGCAGGTTCAGACTCTGCAGATATTTTATCTGTTACAGACCCCACAGAGAAAAGCCAGTTATTTCAAGAGAAAGGAATGCATTAATGTCTGCAGTCCATAGTTATTCATTAATATTTTTCTTGCGCTGCTTCCATAGTTCTAAATACCCTATGCTTCATAAAAGAGAGAGAGAAAGAAAAAAAGCCAAGGAAAACCATTAAGCTTTTCAGTACCAAAGCACCAGACTTCAAGACTAGGGCGCATTTCCTTTGATTACTGTGGAAGAAAGATGGAGCTGGGCCAGCAGCACCCAACATCACTGCAAAATTGACAGCCTTCTGCAAATGGATGGTCCATGGAGCCTTTGTGTTTTGTGCAGCCACCAGCTGTCCCTGGTCCATCCCAAGAGCAAGCCCAGAATACACCTTTGGGGTCAGACTGCAGCCAGGGGCTGGGGCCTCTCCACCACTGAGTCACCCCTTCTGTCTGCATGACTTCCACCACAAACTGCACATCAGCTGCTTCCTGGGCTGCCCGAGCTAATGACAGCCCAGTTGGCATTCAGTCACTGTCTTTTTACAGAGCTTCATTCTGCTCCAAATGATGGCAAAGGTTCAAATCATCCAACCAGACTCCGGCTCCTCTGCAGGGCAGGCAAGGCTGGCAAAGTTCTTAAAAGCAACCAGCAGTATCTCTGTTCTTGATGCTTGCACTGGTCAGGGGGAGAAAAACAGCAAAGGCTTTTTTTATTCTCCAAACACGAGCCTCACATCTTTCAGAGCAGGGATCCCAGCTCCTCTTCTTCCCTACAGGCAGGAATGGGAGTTCTTTTACAGGCAGAACAGAGCAAGAAAGAAGTTAAGGCTAAACCTGGACTCAGTGAACACCACAACCCCCCTGGTACTGCTGGTGTGGCTGGGGGAGGCTGCCTTAGTTGTGCCACATCCTGGAGAGCAGGAGGGGAAATGAAATCTCCTGTCTCATGGTGCAGCTATTGCAAACACAGCCCTTAATGAGCTCTTACCACAGACACAGCAGGGAAGGGAAGAGAAAGTGAGTAAGGATAACTTCATGGAAGTTAATTAATTTTCTATTATTTTTTCCTCCTCGTTCTTCTGATAAGCACTCATCCTCCTCAAAGCACCAAGAGATAAAATCCAGCCACCAGATCAAAACTGCAGGAGCTTGGCAGAGCCAGTTTGCTGACACCTCCCTGTGCTTTTACTGCAACAATAGGAGCACCTGAGAAGAGAAGAGTATGTTTCAACTTTCTCAGGTCTAAGGACAGTTCCTGCAAAGACAGGCATGTCTCAAAGTATGAAGCTGCCTTGGGGAAGGCAGGGCATGGCTTAGTACAAATCTGAGAGCAGATTGCAAGCAAGAAGGGGAAGATGTATCAGATATGTGCTATTGTAGGGATGCACTTAGTCTTTTGTGGTTATTAAGGAATAAAACTACACTGGTCAATCAATGGGGAGACTGGGAGAAAAGTTGTCTTTTGCAGCGGGTGTACAGCCATCCATATTCTTAATGTATAGGATTTGTATTGCAAATCCAGAGCATCCTATTCTCATTCAGATTGGGAAGAATAATTTTATGGTAATTCAACACAGTTAAGAGGACTCACTGGGTTTTTACTTACATGTTAATATATTCCTTGAGACTTATGCAAAACTGATACACAAAGGCTCCTTCTGATGGACTTCAGCTGCATTATCCAAGAGGTGGAGTGGAGCAGCTGCAGATCACCAAACCAAGTGTCCTGGATTCCACTGAAAATCCTAGAGAAGGTGGCACTGCAAGACTGTCCAAGTACAGAACCATGTAGAAATTGTCCCTGTCTAAAGGAAAAAAACTAAATTATGGCAGGAAGTGATACCTTTGGGAGCACAACAACAGGACAGGTGGGGAAAGAGCAGCAGGGGAAATGTTCCTTGCATTCTGCAAAGCCCCAGAGTCCCTTCTGTTCTTATCCCTCCCTTGGCAGTGAAGCTCTGGGGTGCTCTCCTTGTACACTTGTCTGAGCATTTCCCTTTCTTCCTCAGTGTGTTTGGGAGAATTGGGTTGAGACATCCCAGATCAGATCTGCAAGCTATTGAAGAACCTGCCTCATTTCTTAGCAAACTGATGGGCTTTAATTTTAAAGTGGAGCAGGGCTACTGTGTAACTCTGAGCTTTTCCAGTTCGTGCTGCTGCTTAGCCAAGACTTCATTGCTGTAGGGCAGTGCCCTTGGGTTTTGCCATGGATACCTGCTTATTGCAACAACAGCAGATGAAACATCCCCCTTAGAAGCTCCACAGTTAAATAAGTTATCTGGAGAGAGAGGGACTTACTGTGGGAACTGTTTGGTTTGTTAGTTTTACTAATGCTCAGTCTGGATGCTGGCCACCAGCGAGGCTGTGAACAGGAGCAGCACTGGGAGATCTTGAGGGAAGCTGCATTCAGGGGCATTTGGTTTAGGTTATAGCAGGAAATTCTTCATCTGGGCCCTTTATCTCAGGTTTTCTGGTTTGGTTCTCTGAACACACCATAACCATTGCTTAACCCAGAGCTGCTGCTGCATCAAGAATTAAACACCAAAAGTTATTCTTCTTTGGGTCACTTGTAACAAAATAGTTGAGCAGAGGATGTTCCCAGTCAGGACTGCTTTTTGAATAGGCTTTGGCTTTTGTAGGAATCTTCCAGTAGGACTGTTTCCTCTTCTGAAATATTCCAGAACTGGGGATGCTGAGTGAACTGTTTCCTTTCGCTGGCTACACTGGTTACACACAGGCAGACCATCAGCTCTAGCAGGCACAGAATGACCTGGTTTAATGTGCAAGTAACCTACATTAAAACATAATAGTGTTGGTGCCACATGGATATGCACATTGGTAACTCTGGGACTCAGAGAACAACAAATGGGACACCTGACTCGACTCTGCTGGACCACAGGAATGTATCAGAGAGTGGGACTAAAGGAAATTCATTAAAAGCCCAGTTCTACTTCTCCAAACCTTCCTGTCCTCCCTTCACAAAATGAAGTTGTGTGCCTGTGCCATAACAAACAGAATCATGATAACAGCTAACAAGAATCCTGAAAAAGAAGAGGCTCAGGGAAGAAATTGCAGAGCTCATAGCTGCTTGGAGGATCTTGCCACAGGAAGGCAGAGCTGCACTGCAAGCCTTGGATAGAGGTCTAGATGAAAATAAAGGCATAATATGGCCAAGGAAACTGAGAGGCTGTGCCATCACATTGCTCATACCTCTGCAACTGCCAGTGGAGAATGTCTACATCCAGGAATGTTGTGCTTTGCTCTTTGTGCCACCATCACTGTTTCCTAGGAGTTTCTCAGAGCACAGCTTGGCACTTTTCCTTCCACATGCCCCTGTGCCAGTCATGTGTGGCAGAGGGGAAGAGTGAAGCACCTGTTTGGGAGCAGGGAGGACTAGGTCAGCAAGGCAAGGTGCTTTAGTGGCCTGGTGGTGAACAAGTGCTGCAGCCACCTTGAGTGGTCACACCTACATTTATTGGTGCTGGTTACCCTGCTCTTGGGGAATTTCTCCTCCATGAGCTCTGATTTTCTGTTTATGCAGGTACAGCTCCTGGGAGCTGTGTGTGCACAGACTCTCCCCAGCCTTGGCAAAGCAGCCTGGGGAGCTGGAATGACACCGGGCTGGGGACGCAGCCGATGGGTGGCCCTGCCAGCTGGGGATTGTCACAGTCTGACAGCGGGGAGCTGGGCTGGCTTTCTGAGCAATGAAAATACTGCCCTTCATTAGGATGGTGGCTTGTTTTCTGGCATTGTTGGCATCTCTGCCAAATAGTTTGTCATCATCAGTATTGTAATGCCTTGGCCTAGAGCAGTGGTAACCCTTGCCTTTCCTGTGACCTTGGGGATGATCTCTCTTTGACCCTAGTGAATAACTACTGAGAAGTGCAGATGTTCATATTGCAACTAAATTGTGCTACAAATCCAGGAAACCCTTCTCTAGCTGATCTTAGTTTCTTTTTTACTTCATAGAAGGCAGGAAAAGGATGAGAAAGGGTTAGAAACAGGAAAGGAACAGGACAAAGCAAACAACTCATGTTGGTTTCTGGGACACAAGTTTCTATCCAGATTTTCTACCACAACTCCTCCATTGACAGTAAGCACTGGGGAACAGAAGATCCAAGATAAAGACATCCAGCAAACATTTTTCTGCTATGACAGCATCTGCATCTCAGCAGAACATTAAATATGTAGGCCAAAATACTGCCTGTTTCTTCAGGTTTGCCTTTGGTGATATCATGGAAGAAGAGTCTCTTCAGGAACAGATCTGAAAGGCAGGGCATGGGGAGAAGGGAGAGAAAGATAAGGAGATAAAAGCACTTGTGATCATCTGCTAAACACAACATCCTATAAAGATACTTACCTGAATTCCTGCACAGAAAATCTGTCTCTCTTTAATGGAAATATTGTCCCATCTCTCTCAGGCTGGGATTTAATTATCAAAAGGGTTTTCCTCCCTTAAAAAGTTTTATAGAAAAAAACATTCCACTTGAGTCAAACTGCAAACCTTACATCTCAAAATAGTTAAACAAATATTTTTGCTATTTCAATTTTATATGTGGTACTTTGGGAAAATATTAATTGCAACTTCATACTTTTGAAGATTGGAAACCATAAAACTACATTTTAAAATTAGCAAGAAATCATTTAATATTCTTTAAAGGAAGGAAGAAGAAAATTTAAGGCCTTTTGAAACAGCATTAATAATTTTTTTTTCCAAATATTTGTGGAGTTGTTATGTTAGAACTGAGTGGTATTTTCTGACTTAAAAAAAGAAAATGCCAGAAGGCTTCTAACAATCTCTGCCAAAGCTGCCAGGGCCACATCTCATGACCTTTTCATGGGAGTGCACGTGACACTGGTAGCACAAACTGAGCAGGAACTGTCCACCCACCCCAGGCAGGGAATAGTCAGGACACAGAAGGACGTGAAACGAGATGTCTCAGCTCTGGGATGTACAGCACAGTTGTATGGACACGACAGATATTCTTAACAGTGAAAGAAAAGTGACTCCAGAGCTGGAACACATCCATAGCATTGGTCAGACCTAGATTCTGTCCAGGTTCCCACAGGTGAGCACACCCAGGTCTCACCCATGGGTCACCTCCTTCAGCTGCTGGTCCTTTTCTCCAGGTTGCTGTATTTTAGTCCTTCCTAATGCAGACTCTCCTGTCACATCACATCCAATGAGATAAATAATCCATCTACTCTCATATCACCCTTCCAATTGTGATACTTTTGGAAGGTATTTAATGCCCATTATGAACCTGGCCAAGTACAGAAGACACAAAAAAATATTGGCAGGGTTATTAACCTTCCTTAAAGGTTTTGTTAGAAACCCTTAGAGCCTTCCAGTTACCATGTCTACTTTGTTTAAACACAAGGGAGCAGAGATTCGTTGCAGTGGCTCTGAACAGGATATAAACACAATTGGAATGTCAAGACAACAAACCAACATATCAGCATTGGACAGAAGCTTTATCCATGGAGCCTAGAAAGGTATTTAAAAAGAAAAACACAGTTACCTGGACTGAAATCTGAGCAGGATGATTCCAGCTTCTACCTGATCGCAAAAAGTCCAAAATGAGCTTTTTACCCAAAAAATCAGCTCTGATGGTGCCACAGAAGGGCAGCACAATCACTGACTACAAGGTCAAAGCTCACTTGGGCAATGCCATCCAGTTCCCAGCACTCCAACACCCACATCCCATGGGCTGGAGCATCACAGTCCTTGCTGATGAGGAAAAGGCACCAACAGCCCAACAGGCACCTGTCCCCAGCATTGCAGCAGGACCATGGCATCAGCTGAACACAAGTGAAACAAAGGCAGGCCCTTTCCTGCTAAATCACACAGCCCAGTTCCTCACTACATCATGCCTTGAGCTAGGGGGTAAGCACAGAGTCAGACAATACAGAGGGCATGTTTCACAAGCATTCTCAGCAGGACACAAAGGCTGACAGATCAGTTGATCTGTATTTTGAAGTCAAGTCAAGCTCGTGAATGAAGGGTATGGATCAGGACTAAACCAGGAAATCCATTCTGCTTCTTGGAGTGTGGGTTTCCTTTTGGCAGCCTGGGGGTGCCAAGGCCAGTCCTACCTCAAAGGACATTTTCATCAGCCTACAAGGGGAAAAAACAACTCTTCTGTTTCCTTACCAGAAGGGCAGCTGTGGCAGCACTGTGCACGAAGACAAGGAGGCCCCTGCTAAAAGCAAGGCAGTAGGAAGTAGATTACTACTGGGGAATGTTACCCTGGGCAAAGCCATGTTCAGAATAGTTTGGGCAGTTTAATCAACTTCTCTCTCATCTCCCTACTGCTGTTTGCAGGGCCACCAAAGAAAGGTGCTCAGATGATGAACTGCATGACCTCAGCCATTGTGAAAGACACAGGTCAGCACTGCAGAATGACTCCAACTGCACCACACAGTCTATGGCTGAACAAAAGCTGGAAGGGTTCATGAAAAAGGTCTTGCTAAGCTGTTCTCTTTACACAGACATTTCCCATCTTTCTGTGGTTTTGTGAAAAGCTGTTTCAGCCCAGTGAAAGTGTTTTTGAAATGCTACATACTCATGTTTGAAGTCTGACAATGTTCCACAGATGTAAAAGTTGTTCTTTACAATTATATACTGTTCCATAAATTAAACATTGATGCTTAAACAACCAACTACTGTCTGCAACCCGGCTGCTACAGACCAAGAATGAACATTACTTAGGAAAGGGAGACCTCCAAGGAAAAGAGTCAGGTATCAGCAGAAAGCAATTAACTGTCAGTAAGTGATATCTGACTCCATATAAATCCCACTCTGTTACAGCAGGAGCATGGCAGACAGCTGTCCTTCCAAAGAAAAAAAGGTTGTAAAGATTGTATTGGAACTCTAGTTTTAATCCTTTGAGAATAGTTTGAGCTACTGCATTATCCCTGCCCTTTACTGAGTGCAATAATCTTGGCATATTCTAAACAAAACATATCTATCTCCCTTCGTTGTAGATCTGTAGTTAGTTGTATTTTAGGCAAGCAGAGGAAGGTGATTGAAGCAGTTGGCAGTGGGTCAGAAAAGGACATTTGAACTTACACATTTCTGGGAGATGGCACAACTGTCCTCCTTGGCAGGAGCTGAGGAAACTCACTGGAGTTTTGCTTTACAGTGTTCACAGCAACTGAGCACTACCACTCCTCTTATCTGGTCCAGCAAACCAATGATCTGCGTTTAAGAAACATTAATGACAGAAAGATTTCCCTATCAAACTACAAAGCATTTGTCAATACCCCACCAAGAAGGAGAGACTTGGCTGACCTGGGTATTTAACATGCAGTTTCCAGCATTTTTCTATTCCTACAACAAACTCTTTGTTGGATCTCAGCATATCCACACCTCACATGTATAAAACAGTCCCTGCCTGCACAAGACAGCCTGGGCAGTAAAGGGTAAACTTTCCCTATGCCCAGGGAAGAGCATTACCTTAATCTCTTATCTAGGCCTGCTTTTCAGTGGCACTTGATACAGGAGCTATACCAAACACTTCCTTGAACACATAAAGCCAGGGATTGGGTTACGCACCATTCAAGATCTGTGCCACCAGTAAGACAAAAGCTCCTATATTACCTGGCACATGCCTGCTAAATTATTGAAGTGTCCCTTCAAACTGAATATATTCACTGGATAATTAGTCAACAGAAGAAAACAGTCTCTCTTTACAGAGCTGATGTTGACAGGTATTGTATCCTTTATGCACTGTAACAAAAAGCATTTGCAGAACTGATGCAACACAAACATTTGGAATTGCTCTGCCCATGCACAAGTGTTCCCAAGGCACGTGGTCCCCTCTGTGATGCTGCCCCAGTGTTCTATTACCTTACCACCGAGTCCTAAACAGCGTGCATGGCTTTTACCAAGTGCAGCACCATCCCCATTTCAGCAGCAGGTAAATGGTACAAGCACATGGAAGTTTGCTTTGCATCTGAGGAAGGAGTGAAATCGAACTGGCACCCGTGCTGTGCTCATTCTGCATCGAGTGGGACCTACCTGGGGCTGTGCAGAGGGGTCACTGGCTCTCTCACCTCACACTGCTTGTAGCTGATGTCCCAGTGTGCCACTCCAGAGGCTCTGCTCTCATGGGCTCGTTCCCTGCTGCCTTCTTGGGAGCACAGGCAGCTCCATGTGCACACAGAACACACTGCACAGTGGCAGTCCCAGCACGTGTGCTGAAAGCACCACAGCCAGCCAGCTGATGTTGCTCTGTTTATTCTGAGCTAGCAAGGGAAGAACAGCAGCAGTTTCCACTCATGGAATGGCTGTCCTGGTGCTGAGAGCAGGAGGATGGGCCCTGCACTGCTGTATATAAACCTAAGCTTACCTGGAAATACAAATAGATGGCTTTCAGCTGTTTGAACACGAGCTGCAGGATGAAATACAGTTCTACAACTCCAGCTCACAGCCTGAGGTGTGCAAAGACAACATTCTGGCACTGCAGATACCACCAGGTCTTTCTCTTTTACATTACACCTGTTACACCTGACACTAAGGGGACAGATGGGTTCCTTTAGGGGTCTTTGGCAGAATAAAGACAGCACTAAATTGTAGTTTTTCTTTTCTTAGCAGGATATTCTGATTAGCATAGCACAGAATTTATGATTAGTATGGCACAGGATTTCTACAAGTAGCATCAATATGGTCCAATCTGTAAGTAGCATCACACAGAATTTATAATGTAATTTCTTACACCCAGACACTCTGCAGGATCTTAATACATGGTTTAGTGTATGAATACAACAATCATAATACAGACTTGGAAATCATGTCATAGAATGTGAGCCACTCAGTCCTGGGAAGCTGAGGATGGTGGAGGCACCCAGGGCCATGAGGGATCACAGGACTCCCTGTCCAGCAGCAGTTTGGGTCCAAGTTCCCCACTTAGGATTTGTAACTCCACGATTTCATAGACAGAGCCCTGGGTGCTGCTCCACTTCCCTGGGACAGGCTGGGCTGGCCAGCTGCCTGGGACTTCAAGGCCAGCAAGGAAGGGAGGAATCGGCCTGGAGCCCAGGAATCTTGAGGCCAGCAGGGAGGGGAAGAAGAAATGTTTGGTTGTCTTGGTTCAGAGGACCTTCAGGGCCTGATTGTGAGAGAAGGGGAACAAACAGATGGCCTGCTTGGTCAGTTGTCTCTGAACAGCAGTAAGTGCATTTCATTGTTCTAAAAACTTGATTTATGTTTATGGATACCAGGTACCCTCCTGAAAAACTCAAAATTAGGAATTATATCCATCTTCTTCTGTTCTCTGTGTATTTTGGGATAACTTAATATTACAAATAATTCCAAGCATCAGTAGCTCTGCAGCTCCATGCAGAACTCGAGGCTGCAGGGAAAGCTCTGCTCAGGAGCCACCAGCACTGCCATCGCCTGGCACCACAGCAGAGCTGCAACAACAGCTTCAAACTGCAGCAGTTTGTGCCTCCTGCAGCTGCTGGCGTAGAGTTATTGGGGAACTGTTTCTGTTCCATTCATTACTGTGTGCTGCAGCACTAAATGATGATCAGCACCTGGCTGGTCCAGCTGAACAACCCAGGGGAAATGTTTTAGGCAGGGAATCTACACCCAAGACTTTTGAAATAAATTAAATCTTACCCAAATGACTGCAAATGACACTTAGCCATTCTGAAGACTTAAGAACTACCAGCATTTCATTTGGCCCTGGTTCATCTCTACAAATAAGAGCAGAAAAAGCAAATGAGAAATAAAGTGGTTTCTATCATTTCAAAGGCAGAAGGTGTAAACCTTGGGACAGTGGTTTAATTTAATTGGGCAGGTGCCCAAACACCTCATCTGCAAACAGCACTTCAGCATTAAACTGAACCAGGCCTAAGCAATACTTTTATTGAAATATCCCACATAACCCTAATCCTACCTGAATTTCAAATCCATACCTCTCTGAAGAACAAGTCAGTGACCTGTTTTCCTGGCCTAGGAGCTCAGCTGGAGTACTCACCAATTCAGGATTGCATTTCCTCTGACAGATGGCAAATTAAGACACACTGCCTGCCTGCCATTGTGCAAACATGTCTTGTTTCATCTGTGAAAGGATTTAGCAGACAAACTTTGCCTATTATTTAGTTTTCTGAAATACACTTCATTAAACCAACATGTAAAACCACTGACACGTGAGAGCAGCAGGAGGAAACTCATCTGAAAATGTAAAATGTTCCCATTTTGAGAGGTTTAACTGAGTTGTTCTTTATGCCAAAGATTATTTTCCTGCAATGAAACACATTGACAGCAAACTTTCAAAAAATTAAGGAAGTTCTTTTATAAATCTAGATTTCCTCTGGTTAGCTTTGGGTACAAATGTTAGAATCTTACATTCTTCACTCAGTTTTTTTGGACAGGTAACTGCCATAGAATAGCAAGTTGATACATTCCCAGAAATGCACTAACACTTCAAAGTGGGTGGATAAACTCTCCCTTCTTTTTGATGCTCAAAGGGATACAGCTGTGTGTACTTTACAACAGAACCTCACAATAGTGCCAGGGAAGAGTAAATTGCCAATGTGTTCTCTTAACTTGGGTAATGGAAAACAATTCAGTTCAAAGTTTGACTCTCCTCCCAGCTGAATAGATCTAATGTGCACAGCAACATAATGGAAACTATGTCCTTCTAAAATTAGTCTGAACAAGTAGCAAGTGATGACTAAATAATTCTGAAGCCTCACTGACAAAGAAATTGACTCCAGCAGAGTAAGTACTCAACATGTTAACACATCATGTGTTATGAAACAAGACTCACCAGTGCTGGCTTCAGTGTTCTCTGAAGAAGGTGCACCTCCATGGATCCCAGACAAATATACTGCTGAACTCATCTATTTTCTCTCACTCATTCACATTGTTAAGTATTTAAACAAAACAAGGGATTTTTTTTAAAAAGAAATAATTACACATTCCATTCTTCCCTGTTTACAGCAGTGGGAGTTCTGCACACATCAGTGATCACACAATCTTGAGCCTACAGTTGCTTGGTGGCATTCAGTTGACTGGGAAGTCTGGAAAAATGTGCTAACAACCAAAGATTATTGCATTAACAATCACAACCTTAGGAAAAAAAATCAATAGAAAACAAAGAAATGTTGGAGCAAATGAGCAGCTACTGATACAAGTGCTGGGAACTCTTTCCTACCTTACAGAAAACAAAGTTTATGAATGTGCAATCTAAAACTATGTAAAACATAGAGGCAGCAGGAAAAAAAAACCCCAAACTATTCTGAGAAATAAAACAGAGAATGATCATCCCCCAGCAAGAGCAGAATGTACTTCATGGCCTTTCCCCTATACCAAATGAGAAATACCCACCCAACAAAAACTGATGGACACAGGAAGAGTCTGAAATGAAGGGACAGTGAGCTGGAGAGAGTTGGAAGAGTCTATGATTCATTTGTACTTAACATGTCAGGTGTTGGGCTGTTGAAATAGCAATGAACTTGATTCACTCTCACAAAACAAAAGGCCTTTCACACCAGTTCTCCCAATTCTTTGAGGCAAAACCACAGGAATCACTCCTAGTGAAGTAGCAATTGGAAAATGCATTGGATTCCCAGCCCAAGCAGTTGGAGGAAAAGGACCTGAGTTTCAGCAAAAGTCTCTGAATTACAGTGAAAGGACAAGAAGTTGCTTTTAAAAGTGAAGCACACTACCTTGCCCACGTTATTATAACAGAACTTTTGAATATAAAAAAGCATTTAGTAAAAATTTTATTTGAAATGTAGCATGAATCCGTAACCATCAGCATTAAACCAAACAGTTTTACAGAGAATTTGTACAATATGACATGTATTTCTATACATGCTCCCCCCCTCCCCTTTTTATTCAGTCATTATCAAACAAACAATAGTTAGACAGGAATAATAAGCATTCACTTCTAAAAAGAAAACTTTGGCATGTATACAACTGGCTAGTTCAAAGTAAACAGTGGTAGATTCAAGTCAGATAGAGACCCACTCCTTTTGTTTCACAGCATTTTTGATCAGGATGAAGCTCCCCAGCACTACTTTCTAGTCAATACAAAAATGAGTATTTTTGTCAGTCCTGAACACCCTGTTACAGGACAAAACCACATTATGAGATGTAAAAGAACCAACTTTTAACTCTAAAAGGTGTCAGCTTCAAAGCAGTTTGGGTCACACATTGGTTTAGTCAGTTAGTGCACACGCTGGTTTGGTCAGGAATAAAACCTTTAATGGTTTGCTCATGGTACTGAACTCTGTGTCACTGAGCTGTTTCACCACTTGGCACCACAGGCAACTTCTCCTCTACAACAAGCAGTTTGCTCAAAGCTCATCTCCACTGCGGGAGTGTTGGAAAAATCTAAAGTTTGCACTGGGCCCATCTTCTGTCTTGAGTTTCTGTCACTGCTGTTGGCCCCTTACACACCTTCCTATTCATCTACAAAAAGGAGGGAAAACAAATTTGCAAGGCATTTCTTCCTGGCATACAGCAGACAATGCTTCCATTTCAAAAACCAGAAAGCAATGAAAGAACCCTGAATTATTAATAAGAAAAAACAAGCCTCCTTTGAGAAGAATTGTTGGTGAATCTCCAAGTACTTACAAAAAATACAGTATTTATACAACTTCTCCAGAACTATTGTAATTAACATATTTTAATGTAATACTAACAAAATAAATCCATAGATACAAATGGTCGCACTTCAAAGCAGGAATATCTACCCCAGATGTTGATTTTGCTGCAATTTCATTATTGCTGTGGAACAGAGAGTGGTTAAGTCACATCAATACAAGCCTCTCTTTCTTATACACATCAAAGTATCTAATTTGGAAAATGTTCTCCAGCAAGTCAGAATACTTTTACTGTCATTTTTACAGTTCCTGCTAAATGTTTGTTCTCCAAAGCTGACTGAACCATGGTGCAACAGGGCACAAATGGCAGAAGAGCAGAGGCAGGAAGGGCAGAACAAGTAGAGTAGCTCAAGTCAGACTCACTATTTCTTATTCCTGGGCTTCAGCTCTTCTGCTGCATTTCTCAGGAAAATGTAGTTTTTCTTTTGTGGATTATAAAATTCATGACCCTAAAGAGAAAAATAATGTGCAGTTACTCTCTTCAAAGAAGAAACATCAGCATTACCTTAAAATGTGAGAATATTCCGTTAGTTTGGTTTATTAAGATTTAATCTTAAAGCCTTTAACACCAGATATTGGACCACGCTGGTGGATTAGAAACAGCTTATTTTAACAAGCAATTACAAGAATTATACATATAAAGTAAAATTTAAAGGACTTTTATCAATTTTTAAAGTACAAGATACTTTTAATAAAAAACCAACCACATATCTCTAAGTTCTACTTTACAGATGCAGCCTAAACTCCATAATTTATTTTCAATGTCATTCTAGATAGAGAAGAAACTAAAACTTTAATGGCCACAGAACTTCACTTTATATTTGCTCTCTTTTAAATGACATAAGGTCACATTTCACTTTAAAGTAAAGCCCAAGTTCTACAAGCAACTTGCAAAGCTTTCTGATCCCCAGCTGCAGATGCAAATATGCTATTTTGCATACTGACATCATTTGCATGAACATTACCAAATTAATAGCCAAGTATGCAAATCAGGGAGAGTAAACACTAATAAAGCTATTAAAGTCCAACGTGCAAGCTGGAAATTACCAATGCTGTGGACAAGAAATGGGTCTGGCAAGGAAGTTCAGTACTTAGCACCCACTGGTTTTACTGAATATTGGTTTGTAGATCTGAAAGAGACCCTGGTCCACCTCTGCCACTGCAGTCTGCCCAAGAATTACAGCTGAAGAATTCATCTGCCCTGGCACCAACAAGTTCTCCTTGGGCAGAGGAACAGATACAATGCAGTAAATTAAAATTTAGTTCTTTGTGGTGTGCAGTCCAGTTGATCTGTGTGATTTCTGCACTCATTTCAGTCAAAACCACAAGGAACATTATCCTCAAAGCACCATGAAAATCAGTTACATTTCAACCTTGCTACTACCCCCCTTCTTAAACTATTAGGAAGTATTGATTTGCCACAGATGAGGGTTTGCTATGGTTCTGTTGTATCTGTATTTTTAACTTTGGAAGAGAAATACATAAACAAGCACCATCAAAAAGCCTCACTGAGTGATAATGAAAATTTAGTACTGGGCATTCAAGGCTTTTTTTCCTGCACAAGCAGCAGAGATGTGCCTTTCCCAAGACCTGTGGGAAGCTGTCAGGGTGCCACACTGCCCCATGACACTGCCCATGGCAGAGTGTGAGCAACTACAGCAGCTTCTCAGTCAGGGAATTTACATTTTGCTCATCCACATGTGCAAACCAGCATCATTGAGCAATCTTGTCCAGCTGAAGATAAAACACCAAGAACTCACAGCTTCAGTGTTAAATCATCAGGTGTCCAAAATGACTTAAAAGTTTTCTTAGAAGTTAGGAAGAGTCAGCTATTATTTATAAAGAACAGTGAAAGCCTCACAAGAAAAGGTCTTAGTTGTCAACTGCAAGTATGAAGATGAGTCTAAACCTTTCTTACCTTTGACCAATCATAACTGGAAGCATATGCAAATATATTGCCATTGTGATTGAAACAACAAGCAGATATTGGCTGGTCCAGTTGCTCTGAGGTTTTTAGCTTTGTTCGTGCATCTTTATCCCAAAAGCTGAATCTACCATCAGATCCTACTGTTGCCAGGGTACCATGGACAGGGTGAAATGCTATCCCATTAACCTGCAGAACCATACAAAACACCATGTCAAACACCACACATATCAACAGGTGATGGCAACACTCATAGCAGATGTGCTGAAGCCTGTAAGAGTCAATACACAAAATTTCAACTAGATATTTATTATCAATTATTTTTATTAAAATTATTAATTAAAAAATCTTTTCAGATGTATTTTTTGAGAAAAAAAAATAACCATGCAAACAAAAACACCAAAGCAACAAGAAAAGCACAATCTTTTTTTGTAGTACCTAAAAAATTCAATGCAGGCCATTACACAACTATTGTTTCAATATCTGCCAAATTAACAAGTGTCAACTCCAGTTTTTGACAAGGTGATTCAATGAAAGGCTGATCTACTGCTTGTTTGATGGAAAGTATAAAAATCTGTCTTTCCTCATAAAGCACGACTATGACAGGTCTTTAAACATGTCTAACCCAACTTTAGGCAAGATAAAAGGGCAAGGAGAACAAACAATTTCCATGAGGAGTGCACAGGGTGTATATGATACATGGAACATGCTGGATACTCACAGCATAGATGTCCTGAGGTGCTGATGTGTTTGTTCCATTGGAGCGATGACATTTAAAAGTGAAATTATCTTTTGCACTAGAAAGGAAATAAAAATAAAAATTAAAAAAAGGCTTTTTATTTTCTTCATGGTGAAATGTGCAATAAAGAGAGGATGTTTTATGGAATGTTACTTACGGATTTGGGGGGTTGATATAATGAATTGCTACTCTTCCTTCAATACTGCCAAGGGCAAATCCAGTAGGTTTGTTCACTTTGTCTTTGAAAATAGCAACACAGCGATGCTGAATTTGAGAAAGATACAAAGGAGCTTTAGACAGAGATATCTTTTCCACAGGGATACAAAACATCACAGACCTCAGTGCAAGGTAAAGCAAAACCACAAACAAGGCCCAGAGATAGGTCAAATTCTACTGAGAATTTGGGCCACAGTGTTTAAATTTCAAAATACTTGTGAAGATCAGCAACAGATCAATGGCAAACCAGGTCACTGCCAACTCAGATAATTTGGGTTTCAAACACTGCACATTTTTATGAAAAAATGTCAAGCTCAGAATGTCAACAATCTGTATCAATACACTCATAATAAATGTTATCATTTACCTGGTGTTTAAGAGGAGATTCTATTCTTCTGAATTCAGAAGGTTGGTTCTCTAACTGATAAACTATCAAACCCCTTTCTGCAGTGGCCACAGCTGCCATAGGATGCACCTGGATAAAGTTGTAAAACAGGTTGGAAGAGACACTTGTGTTAACAGCATGGCAGAACACCCTGAAGAACTCAAAGGAATGAGAGGGAGGGAAATAGGAAGAAGATAAAGAACCAAGTTCATTTATACACCTATCTTCAAACACAACAAGTCAGTTTTTCCCTGCTACTGAGAAATTAAACACACCAAAAATCTGCTAATTATTTGCTGATTCTTACAGTGTGAAGTGCAATGGTGTTTTACAAACTTGTCCAGAACTAAGGGTAAGTCAGTCCTAGTGCTGATTTGGTTTTGTGATATTAAAAGGACACTAAGTGTGTTTTGTATGATGAAAATCCCTATTTTCCAGGGCCTGATCAAGAAGATCAGTTTATGTTCTACTACTACAATCACCCAGAGATCAAACACTTAAGAGTATTCAAGTACTATCCTACAGAAGCCCCAAAAACTTATTCCTATTCCCAGTTATCCACCTGGCACCAGTTTACCACAGATCCTGACTTACCACATCTGCACAGTAACATCTCTCAGGGAGCTGCAGTGTCATCATGGGTGTTGGTGAACGGGTATCCCAGAACTGATGGGAAGAGAGAAATAAACAAATTTACACTTGGAGCTAATGATTAAAATCAACTGGCACCAAGTTGTTTCATTCCTGTCTATAGTTAATAGTGCAACTCTGTTATTAGTGTTTAATAAAATATTTTCACACAGATATTTTTATACACAGATTACTAGCAGACTTTGTGTCCGTTTGTTCAGGTAAAAATCATACCTTCAAAGTTTTATCCCAGCTTCCTGTCATCACACAGCTGTAATTTGGTGCTTTAATCCAATGGATAGTCTTCACAGGAGCATCATGCTGAAGAAAAAAAGGACAAACACACATATAAGAAACAATCATTAAAGGGACTCTCTTCTTAAATTATAATGTAACTAATTTTAATCACCATAACTATATAGTCTACAAACAGACATTAACTTCTGATTTGAGAATACAAATTATAATCCCTGTTACTGTTGCAGCAGAAAGCTGGTATTTGTAAACTGAATGACTTCTTAATTTTTTTCCCTTTCTAGTGCAGCAGGGTGACTTGGTGAGAGCACTGCAGCAGTGGAAAGAGCTCTCAAGTAAAAGAGGGGGTAGGGTATTTAAATCACTTTGATCACCCATTCAGGTGCACTTCACTGTCTCAACAATATAAAAATTAGAAAGGCAGCTTTTAATAAAAACAGAAAAGGAGAAAAACCCACCTAATAGTTTGGGGCTTGCTTACTTACTTGTGCAATCTGAATTGCCTGATTACTGTTGAGATCCCACATTTTGGCAGTCTTATCACAGGAAGCAGTAAATACTTTACTCCCATCCTAAAAAACAAGAATAAAATCAAGAGATCAACTGGCTCTTTCAGGAAACTGTCCAGTCTTATTCTCTTCTAGTAATAGTGCAACACCAATGTAACATAAACAGAGATTGCAAGACGAAGACAAAACAAAACCAGATTGATTTATGACTGTATGTCATAAAAGAGCAAACACTGCTAGTTTTTATCTAGCTTTAAATACACTGCTAACTTTTAAACTCACTTTTAGCCTTCTTACAACCACCCCAGTCTATCCACCAGGACACACTCAGCACACATTTACAGCAATTGAAGTCTGTACAATAACCAGGGGCTGCAGCTACATGTGGCACTTGTCTGCCTGCAAACCACATGCCCATTTATTTAGAGTTTTGGTAAAAACTGTGTATTTGTTTTTAAATAAGAACATACATCACTCCAGCAGGCATCTAGTACGGGCCCTGTGTGCATCTGCTGAGCCTTTGGGATTGTCTGCCCATTATCCTGAACCTCCCAGCAGCGAACCTGCAACAGAAGCACACACAAATATAACACATTACCATGAACTTAAAGGATGCTTATTGAAGATCTCAGCCTCAGTTTATCCAACAAATGCTATGGTTATAAACACCAAAGTTTAGATTTTTTTTCAGAAGTAGTGAAACTTTATTTTCTCTGATTATGTTCCTTTCACCTGTAGAGCCACAACTCAACCCCACAACTTCAACTCCACCTTGAGAGTACCCTACAAACGTGTAACCCTTCACCACACTGTCCTGGAGAACCTCAAGGCCACCAGCCAGCAGATCAAACACAACAGTCAGAAGACATGCCCACATTTGTCTTTCCTCCCTGCCTGGGCCAGCTGGGATCTTATCCTTCAAAAAAACTTCAATAATGTTGTAGGATAACTTAATCAGTAATGTAATCTTTCTGAGACTACGCTGTCAAACTGGATGATTTACCAGCTACGTCACATTCAGTGCGCTGGCACCAGACACAAATTTTGCAGTTCTTCAACAAGTTAAGATTATCAGGTGCCCTGGCACAACTACTGAAGATCCTATTTTGCAGTTTAGGCACCAGTGCTTCCACTTTATTCATCTGCATGTCTGACTGTGAGTACTTACATCATTTGCCCATGATCCTGCAATGAGGAAATTACCAGGCAGCGTTGGTGGACTAAATGCTAAACAAGATATGCTGTCATCAGGTGGAGACGTTACTTCAATATCCTATAAAGGACAGGAAACAGAACAAAATTTGGCACATTGGAAAGCTGTGCACTGAGATGTTATTACTGAGAACGAGTCAGCAGGTCCTGCTGTGACACAGGAACGCACACACAGCACACGGGGGGCTGACACACGTACCTTCATGGGGTTGTGGTTATCTGCTGTCGTGCTGCCAAACATGCTGGTACCTCCGGTACCAAACCCCGACGTTGATCCAAACAGACTCATCCTTGCCCTGCGAACGAGCAAAAGGTTGATTGACTGAGCCCTGCAAGGCCCACAGGCGTGCCCAGGGCGTCTCATCCCAGCCACCGCACCAGGGAGGTACCCAAGGATATACAGATATACCACATAAAACAAAATATAATGAAAAGCTAACTAACTATACAAAAAGACACTTCTCTTTGCTGCTGGAACCCCCACACCTCCCAGCCGGCCACCCTGCCGCGGATCCCCCTCGGGCCGTCCCCTGGCAGAGCCAACCCCGCCAAGCCCCTCGCTGGCAC
>VZRZ01001260.1:733323-770064 GCA_013398175.1 Climacteris rufus
AAAAAAAGGTAAAAGTTAATGTGTGATGCTGTAAGAGTGTGATCCAGGATTAGGCAGGAATTTTAGTAAGAAAATTCCACCCACTCCTTGGATGTGTACATGGATCAGTAAAGTCAGTGTGGAAATGGTGTTGCTGTCCCTGTCCCTGAGCTGAGTGTATGGATTTATTGTATGTTTGGGTGTTCTCCAGGCTGCATCTCTCAGGAACACAAAAACTTGGCAGTATCAACAGGAAGGTGAAGGTACACAACACATTATCTTCCATTCTAACCATTTCACACAAAATGTGCCTGAAGTGAGCTTTTTATTCTGTAAAAGTTACAGAGTGGATTAGAGGTCTGGTACTAAGTAACTGCTTTAAGCAGTTATGGCAGGAAAGCTTAAAATGCTGCTGTGAGCCATTGAAGCTCACTGGTTCAGACACATCCCAGGGCAGGGACTTTCTCAACCTTGCTTTCTTTTAGGGCTACAAAACCTTGCTGGTTCTGCTGTACTAAGAGCTTGTCAGATGTAGGATTTGTCCTGTGGTGAGTAAGGAATAGGGAACAGTAGGTTTATACATACTTCTTTTTTCCACAGTGGCTGACAAGCAATGTAAGGCCTCTTTTGAATACTTTCTAACTTATTTTGATCTTGCTTTGTGAATGGAATCAGGGCATCCTTGCATATATTTAATCTGAAAAGAAAATGAAATTATTCTATTTTTTCACACGCTTAAAAATACATTTTTCCAACTTAATTCTTTATATTAAGCCAAAGTAATGCATGAAAACAATAATGGATTTGAATGGATTTTTGTGCAGTAAATCAGATTGCATTTCCTGTCTGTGAACCAGAAGGATCCTTCTTTTTCTTTTGGGGAAATAACTCACCTCTTGAGATCAGATGGAAGGAGACCAAGCCACTTGATAGAGGGAACAGTGAGATGATGGGCCTCAAAAGACATTGACTAAAACAAGAAAGGTCAGCAATAACATTCAGTGATTTTCAGTTTAACTCTGGGTGTTCTTTTTCAATTTCTCTATGCAACAGTTCACCCAAGGCTCCTGCCCTCTGCCTTCACCTTTGCCTGCCTGCCTTCCACATTGTGTTTCCATACCTTGTCTGTAGCCATGTAATGTGATAATACTTTCTTATTCCTTTTGCCTCTTCTTCCACCATGTTCCACACTAACACAAAGTATCCCTAAGCAAATTCTGACTCCAGAACAAAATCTTTACCAACATAACCTGAGCTTCTGGAGACTCGCCCATTTCACAAGTTGGGGTCTCCTCCTCCCAAGGTCCCTCCAGCCTTCATTCCTCTTCTAAGGCAGAAACAAAGTCAAATCGTGAACCCTTTTCTATTTGGACTGTCTGAAAACTGCCTGTGCAGCAGAGAAAAACTGTGAAATACAGTTACATGAAACACCTGTCATTACTCCAGTTCCTTTTTGTTGCAGGAGGTTGTTTCTGCAGACACACAAGGCCTAAAAACTGTGTCTTTGTGTTGAAACAAAATGATAAAAGGCAGTACCCATTCTGACAAGGCTATAGCATTTCATGCATTCCACCTTCCAGGCTGGGCTACAAAACAACGTGTTTGGGAAGGAAAAAATATACTCACCACAGATCCATATTTGTACACGCACATTATTTCTACACCTGGGTTGCAGAATACAAAAGTCAAGTGTCTGGTTATCTGCACAGTGGGCATGTTTAAGAAGACTGTTTAAAAATTCCATTTTATGGCATAACAGTTATGGCTTTACAAATAGTGAGGTAGTTCTGGTTTGCATGTATTTTTAGATTATATCAAAACAATCCAAATCTCAGCAGGTCACCTTCATATATTTCAATGTTTCACACTATCTATGTGTAGTCAATTCAAACCTGAGGATGATCAGCTCTTTTACACATTGTCCAACATCTATTATTAAAGGTGTCTCTCTTTAGCCTTTTTTGGTGTAATTCATGTCTCTTAATACTATTGCTTTGAGCAGCTACTTCTCATTTTGCTGTAATCTTCCTAATTTCAGGTGGGATCAATGTAGATACATGGCCTTCTGATTGTGTTGGATTTCTGGGCTCTCACAACCTTCCCACAAGAGTGAGAAAAGACATTCTAAACAAATTTTGCTTTCCTTTTATGCCATTGAACCTCTGCAGATTTACCATGTGGATCTGCATCCATAAGGGTGAAAATAGGAATTTGAAAAGAATCCCACAGCTTCCTGACCAAAAGTCGTGTGTTGAGATCTGGTATGCCTCTTCCCTAAAGAAATAAAAGAAAAGCAAACAGTTTTAAATTAACTGAAACAACATCTGGCTACATATGTGTTTACATTTGCCATTTAAAAGCAAGCAAGCAAACAAAATGCTGGCAGAAACATTTCTCCAGCAGCTGTTTTGCAGGGAAAGTTCTATGCTGCTATTTTGGCTCTGTGAGGAGGGAGGGCTGAGCTGGGAGCAGCCAGGCAGGTGTTCTGGATTATTCTGCAGAAGTATCAGACATTCCTCTCTTCAAGGAGTTAATTTGTAAGGTCTGGGAGTTGATGTATAGATGTGCACTGGTGTCTGCATAAGCTGGTGTAAGAAGGCCACTTTTTTATTTCAAGAAATCTTTCTGGCACTAATGGAACAATACAAAACAAATTCTTGCTATGCCTGGCTAAAACTGGACCATTTGTGGCAGAGTAGAAGTGCTTATCTCTCTTAGGTATGGGGAAATGTTTTTTCCTCATTGTATGCATATTTCATTTACACATTCCTGCTAATTCTCCTGGCTCCACAGCTCTTTCAGTACAATCCAAAAACAACCAATTCTGTTTCATTTGAGTTTGCAAAACCTCAGATCCTGAAGGACAAAAGGTCACTCGACAGCTGAGACTTTCTGAGACTGAGCAGCAACTTTGCAGCAGCACAGGAAGCTGATAAGCTACCAAGCTCTAAGGAGATGCTTGGAGGAAATAAGTCTTTAGACTGTGTATTTCATATTTCTGTAAGGATAATTAAATTGTAAAAAATTATTGTTAAATATGCTTCCTATGAATTTTATTATGGCCTTTTGCCCAAGTTTGAGCAGCTCTACAATGCTAAAGTATCATTTAAATTAGGTGTAGCTGGAGGATATGAAATGCAAGATGCATACCGTGATCATGATACATGGGGACACTTTATTGAAGAAGTCATCATCCAGGAGTCTCTGAAAAGTTGCATCTTTTTCTACAATTAACATAAATTTGGCACCTGAGGTTAAATCTTTTGTGTTAAGGCTAGCTGCACGTAAAGTGATCCATCCACCAATCAATTAGAACTAACTGCTCTAAAAGACCTGTTCTGGAGCCAAAAGCAGGGATCATGACTCAATTTCAGAGCCAACAAGCAAAGCAAAATTACCAGAACATTGTTTAACTTGGAATATTCCTTGTTTTTACTTTTTTTTTTCCAGTCTACGATTAGAGCTCTTGCTCAAAGGATACTTTTAATTCCTTGAACATTAGATGGCACAGTGGCTGCCTAAAACAACAAAAATGAAATTAATCATTTTATATAGAGAAAATGATATATTTTAAAATAACAACATTGGGTAATGAAGGACACGATTTCATCCTGAAACAACCATTCCTCTTCTATATACAAGATCAGTTCTGACATTTTCACCTCTTTACAGACATATTCAACCATTCACATGCACTATTGTGGAGTGGTCTAGGAGTTCTCCTGTAATAACAAGATGTTTTTCGAAAGTGTTTGTTGCAGAAAACTTCATTATATGGGCATGGTGGAGATAATAATATCTTGATTAATGTTTTATCTGTCTTAGCCAGGAAAAAGTCTGCTTGGTGTGAAGATTGCAAATTTAATAGAGACTTAAAACATTTAATAATTCTTTTTGGAAGACCATTAAATTCTTTCTTTTACTGACTTATAACCTGATTTTAAAAGAATTTTGGAGCAACAGCTTGAAGACATGGTAATGTTTACTTTACATCTCCTATTAGGATTGGCTCAATCTGGCAAGCATATGGATGAGAAAACAGGAACTGGGGGAAGAATTTGGTCAGAGGATGTATATATGGAAGTGTGTGGTCTGTTTTAACTTCTGACTGCTAAATCACCTCTGGTGCCAGGGTGGGACAACTCAGCAAATGAAAGTATGAAGATCAATAACAGGGGAATTCATGCTTTGCTTACAAATAAAGTGTAATGGGCAGCTAAGGTTATATTTCAATTTTGGAATGACCAACTAAGGCTTACAATGCACACATTTTTCAGAAAATTGTGACAGTAGTCAGCAAGTCTGAGTTCCATTCCTGCTTTCACACTCTGCACTGCTGTAGGAAATCTTTCAGAACTAGGCCTGCTGAATCTCATCTCCTTAAACAACTTTTGACTTGCTTTCTTACTCTGCCAGAAATCAATCTATTGTGACAGAAATGCTGTATGCTCAGAGTGCCCAGGATTCTGTGGTTCAAGAGCACTCATTTCACAGAACACTGGAACATAAAGCCCAAGACACACAATATATACTCTGCAAGGCCACCAGGGTGGAAGGTAGTGCTAAAAATATCCAAAGGTTTATTCCTGGTCAGTCTATAGCTGAGCTTCAAAATTACAATGCAGTTAAGCAATACCTTTTATTCATCTTTTTTTCACCCAGTTTGCAATGTCCCAGTTTGCCAGTGTGTAATAAATGTGCAGAGTATCCTGAGCTACAAGAAGTGCAGGGTATCTTGTACAGGCTGATGCTATGAATTAGTGGTTGTGGTTTATAATACATACTGTTGCACTGCAGGTACAATTCACTTTTGTACCATCTTCCTCAGTGTAACTTAAATTACCAGCAACAAAACCTTTAGTTGTAGACAGCTGGAAAAAATAGTAAGTTGTACAGAATGAATGGGAAGTTACAGGCTGTCATGTTACTATATTGCACAGACAAAGCAAGAAATCTCTGAAAAGAATTCTGGCTGGTGCTGAGCAGTGATTCACTGCCATCAGCCTTTTAAACACTAAGCAATCTTCTGTCCTCATGGGCATGAAGACTTACAATAAATAATTTTAGATCAAAAGGAACCCTTGTTAGACATGAGCTACAAGTAAATTTGACAGGCTGTTACATTTCTGATGTACTTTAAATCTTCATTTAATCCCCAAATTAGCAATTTCACAGTAATTAATTTGAGTACAAACTGCTGAACGTGTGTCTTGCACTCTGAAGTTTAAGCATTGCCTTCTCTAGATAATAGCAAAAGCCCCTGTGATTTTAGCTGGCAGTTTGTCCCAAACTCTTTGTAAAAACCAAACTCTGGATTTTCTCTGAAGAAAGAAATCTTTTGAGTGCCACAATAAACCATAATTAGGTTTCATTAACACCAATGAGATTTTTTTACTTTAACTCTGTCATTTCTACTGCTAACTTTTGCTGATATTTCCCCTTTTTGTTTAATCAGTTTAATTCTGTTTAACAAGATTTGGAAATAATGACAGAAACATTGATAAGAAGCCACTTACTACGTGTAGACTTCTCCGAGGTATCTTAAGCATGCAAGAAATGTCATTGATTATTTGGTCCACAACACTTTGGCTACCAAACAGCAGAGTATCTGAATAATAGATATCTCTATCAAGACAAAATATTGTATTTGTAATTATAATACTGAAACAGCTGCAGGCTCATGAGAATTTTATGAAGAGCATGGTTAATTAGATCAACTTAAAGCATTCTTTTTACAGGAATCCTGCAGGATTGTATCCTATAGGTTATTTTTCACAAAAACATACTTAAAATACAGCTTTATTTGAAATTACAGAAACGGAGTCTGTTACCTTTTAGTTGCATAAGTGTTGCTCTGCACCATCTTATAGATCATAGATAATATTTTAAGCATCAAAGCTGAAAAAAATACATTTTACAAAATATTCTATCAATTTTCAGAAATGCATGTGCAATCATTTGTCTTCATATTAAACCCCATTTGTGTCCCATAAATAAAACTTTGAAAAGAATTTTGATGTGCCATGAAAATACAGGGGGACTGTACTGATCAACAGACTCATTAATTTCTAGCACAATGAGAAAAATTATGAGGGAGTTAAATGAGGCAACATATGCTCTAATGTCCAGGCCAAGAAATGAAATGACTGAGTTAGAAAAAGAAATGAGCTTATTGTCTGTATTCCAAGATTCCTTTGCTAGCCAGCTTTTTGAAGAAGGATGATGTTTCTACATTAAGACCTTTTCATTCAAGGATGGGAGAAACTCTGAGAATACTGTATTAATTTCACTGTCAGTCACTGTAATTTAATAGAGAAAGAAAAGCTGAAATACTGGTCATACTATCAGGTTCTATCAGCTGCACACTTCTAAATTGCAGTGCATTATATTTTAATTTGGGGTTTTTTTTAATGAACTTTTGAACTAAGATTAAAAAAAAATTCCCAAGAATTCTGCTTTGGAGTTTTTTTTAACTTACCAAATCTTTTTGCTGATTGAGGGCAGTCACTTCTTATTTGTCTTGTAGTACAGCGTGGTATCATCTGTAGTCCTACAGAATCTTTAAATCTGACACATCGCAAACAAACACAATAAGCTGCAAACTCACTGAGTACATGCAAATTGTTCTCTGCAAGGTAACTCAGACTCAGAATTCCCTTTCCTATAATCAAATACACCAGTGCTGTTTTCAGACTCAGCACAGAAACCATCAGCTTGGGTGGAGTTGGAGTGGCCAAAGGGAAAAGGCAGGAAAGAGTTTCTCAAGAAGATGCTTCAAGACTGAATTAAAGCATAAAGTAGATAAGTTTCCAGACAAAACCAGAGACAATAAAAGTATTTTGTGTATTTAGAACTGTTAACTGTTAATATATCAGCATAATTCTTAATATGGAAACAAAGGAATAAATAAGAAGAAAAAATGTGACTATTCAAATAAAAAGCAAGTTGACAAGTGACTTCCTGATGTAGAATATAAGTAAAAGTGTTACTATTCAGAATAGCATCATATTATCTAATTTATGCCCTTAAATTATTACCAGAATAACTCAGTTGCATTGTTATTAACATTTGCAAAAAAAAAAAGGTGATCCATCCTGTTCTCTAAACAGTTGTTTAACCTAAGTGAGCTCCACTATCTCGTGCTTCACCATTTCCCATCTGAATGTGCACTTTTCACCAAGAGAATCAGTACTTTTCTTAAGAACACTTCGTTATTTAACTTATATTGGTGCTTTATGATATGGCAGTCCTGTCTTTAAAGCATTCTTTTAAATTTCAGAGTTTCGTGTGTACTTTTAAAAAGTCCTGGTGGTTTAGTGACTACGATTTTATCTAAACCCACATCACGTTTCCAAATTGGTTTGTCCAAGGTTTTGCTCCGTGTGTCCTTTGGGTGGCAGAGCACACACGCTGCAGGAATCTACAGGGACAGCCCAGTGCAGCATCTGCCTGACAGCTTTCAAGTGACTTTCTTGCCTTTGTGTTGCAACATTTAAAAGTTATTTGTGTTGTTCCCTTGCCTGCTCCCAACATTGTACCCGAACAGGAGGAAAACTGCAATCAGGACTCCTCTGATTGCTCTCAGGTTAAACCCTGAACACTCCAATTCTCCCCAGCACTGTGCTTACTCCACCAGGGTGGTTTTCTATTTAATCTTCTTTCCACTACTACGAATATTTATTTATTTAGCTTTTTTTAATTCCTGGAAAGATCAACTAGAAAGTGGAAACTGATTGTATTACTTAAGGCTTTGCATTCCCACCGATTGACATAATTCTCAGGTAAAAATCTCTCTGGGCACCTACAAATGTTCTCAAAGAATACGTTAAACATGAAATCATTTTCTCATTCTACTGCTTCCTGCCCAGCACATTCCAGCTGTGTAGGTTAGGTATGAAAAGGCTACCTAATAAAAAAGGATAATGCACAACTGATTGTGTTTTTTGCCATTCATAGTATATTTTGTTTTTATTTGTTTATTTTTATTTGAGTCCTCTTGAACTGCTGTATTAAAGTGGGATATAGGTCACTGTTGAATGGAACACATATCTGAGGTTCTACTTCTCCACCAGAAATAACTGTTCTGCTTTTTTAAATGTGATTGATGACTCTTATTTTTAACATACTGGGATCTTAACTTGTTTTAATTTGAACATTTTCCCCCATATGTGTTTGAATGGTAACTAACAGCTCACATTTGTTTTTCTAGCATGGAATGTCATTTCCCCAAAGACTGCCAAAAATTGCAAAACTTTGTTAGAGTATTTTAATTTTACAGACATCTGAGTGAAACATTTTTTGTCAAACCATCAAGACACAAACCATTAAATTCCCTGGAACATGCAGGCCTTTCAGTTAACTGATTATCTTCAGGCCCCTCAGATTTTTTGATTGGCAGAGGTTTATTGTTCTCATTAAATAAGTATTTCACCAAAGTGTTATGCCTGAAAAGTTTGCTGTGCTTCCTCAGCCTCAGATGTTTGTAATGTGTCCACTTACAAGCACCTCTGCAATCTTATCAATCTGAATATCCTTTAACCCACTGATGTCAAAGCTGTTACAAGGTCAGACACAGATTTGTGACTTCCTTTATTCTTTTGCTTATGTAGTGTAGAAAGCAGCTAATCTCTCAGTTTTGGGGATTTTCAGATTAAATGAGCTCCTTGGAAAAATGCTACTCCACAAGCAGCTTCTACAAATCACATGGTGTGCCACAAAGGAGGACAGGTTGCTTTTTCTCTGATCCTGTCTGGTTAAGCTGTCATAAGATCTGAAATTTAGATAACATCCTGAAAACTAGGTTTGCTTTATTTGTCTGGTGGTGACTTTAGAACACAACACACAGGTAAGAAACACAACAGGGAGAGGTGAGATGCATCTTCTCTGAGGAACAAAAAGATAAGTTTATCACTATCATTTGAAGAAATAAGATACCATGAGGAAAAGTAGAAAAAAAGAAAAGATGAAGCACAGAAAGGGTTTGGAGGATGGAATTGCTGGTAATTTCTTTCAGCCTAAACCAGGTTTTTTCACTTTAACATAACTTACCATTTCTGGTTTCTACTGCTTCCAGAAAAGGATTGTTTATAGGACCTGCCTTTTCTTTCCAATCCCTATTACAGTAGTTTTGCATTTCCCTTTATGCTGTGGTCTGCTATTACTTAACACATGATGTCTGCTCAGAGTGGTTACTAAGCATTACTTTTTATTTGTCCATTACTTTAAAAAATTATTTATTGATTCTAATACTTACAGAATGATTATGTATGATTAACTTTTCTGCAAGTTACATAATTAAATTCATATTTATGGCATTTATATTAATAGAAGGCAGAATTTAAAAGTATATACTACTTACTCTATGTTCCTCCAGTCTGCTCTGTTAGCCATGGTGAGAACAGGTGCTTTTCTTTGGGCCAAGCTTTGAAATACACCTTGAATAACATTTTCTATTGCTTCAAGAACTTCAGAACTGAAACAAAGACAATTAATGATACAGATCATATGGTAAATCTAGTCCTACTTTAGGACTAGATCAACTTTAGGACTAGTTTTGATCAACTATCCCCACTCCTACAAAACACATGTAAGCCAAAACTGCTAAAAGCATACATTTATTTCAGGTATGTGAAGGAACACTTTTGTATTTTAATTTTGTTTTGCTCTGTTTCCCTAAAGCCTTTGCCTTTCCATTCCAGATGCATGACTGGGGGACACTATTTAAACTATATTTCTATTCAATCCTGTAACCATCAACTTCTAGATCAACCGGCTCGTTTGTGACTAATGATTAATGTTTTACTATAAATGAGGTAATATTGGCTTTGGCCATGATTTTGGCAAAGTTGTTCTTAAATACTATAAATTTTAAAAGTGTTCAAGAATACAAATACTTCCTGTTGTACCATTGCACATTAACCTTTTGATCTGCTGCCCTGAACAAACTCTTAAGGATTTTAATTATATGGAGGATCAGTTTCGACAGATACACTGTGAAAAGAGTAAAATTTGCATCTTTCACCTAAAAAGACAAAGTAGCCTTGCAGCAGATCCCTTACAGCAAATCTCTGGGCTGGTTTGAGTGTTATGACAGATGCTTTTTATTTTCATAAGCAATTTGACTCCAGCATTTCAGCTGTCCTTAAAATTACAAGTGTAGTCTATGCCATCATAAGTCTAGGTCGGAATTAAAGAATACACGGAGCTTATTTTAGCTCAGTTTTATCAGCAAAGTTCAATTTTTGTCATTAAGTAATTTACAGACAAAAGATGAGTCAATACCAGTTCATGCCACACAAAACTGATTATCTAAAATCAGCAAGATTGAATTTTGAAACCGAGCTGAGTCTCCTCAAACAACAATGAGCTGTCATTAAAGCTCCCTTCTATCAGTTGAATGTTTCTTCCATTTTATAGCTCAGCTTCCACACTCTCCCCATTTTGCTGAAACTAGATTATAATTTTTTTCAGAGCAATTTAAAGCTCCAGAAAAAAAAATTAGCATTGAAGACAATAAAAATCTGTATGGGCAGATGGATGAAAGAACAGATACACAGGAATTCTAAACCACATCATTGGTTTTATACTCATAAATATTTTACTTATTCATTCGGTTCTGTCCACTGTAATTATTGTAATATTCCAGATGTACTTCAAAGTTCACAGAATTTGAAAGCCCAGGTTTCTGTTCCAATCCCAATTTTCCAATTTGTTAGCCAAGAGAAGCTGGACATTTAATATGTAAAATGCAAAATAGGAGAAAGAGGACAGGATGTCTCCGTGTACCCCCTGCTGATACTCTGTCTCTTTTTGCAGAAATTATCTGAATTTTAATAAGTAAACATATGACACTGGCCAAGTGTGCCTACTTAAAATTCACTGTGGCTTAGTTAACAGTGACATCTGAGCAGAGAAGGGGAAGGTGCTGCACAGCTCACAGGGTTTGCCTGATCATTTCTAACAGGTTGCAGCATGAGTAGATACTTGTTTCTGTATAGAACAAGAACTTCAACAGAAATAGCATAAAAGATCAATATTATAGCACCTTAAGCAAGCTAACAAGACAAGTACACAAAAGAAACAGTGACAAATAAAAATCTGCAATGTAATGTATCAACACACTACAAAACTTAGAACTGTGTATCTGTAAAGTCATGAACCAGAGACCAAGAAATCTCCAAATAATAATAATATCCTTTTCTTTTTAAAATATCTTTATGATGCTCCCAGACTGTTCTAACCTCTGAGGCTGATGTACTGTGTGCAGAAAGACTCTTTAAAAATTGATGAGGGTTTTTTGTTGGTGTAATTCAGTATGCTCGTTTTGTCACAGTTTTCTGTATTTCTGTCTGTAGCCACAGACTTTTTGGAGAGCTCTGAGGGAATGAAGATGCTGTTTGGAATCTGAGAGCCCATTTGTTTTTGTATGGGAGTATGTTTTTGCTTCAGCATGAGCCTGTTAGGTGCAATGGTGTCCCACCCACTTAAGCATTACAGAAAGAGAGTATAGGTGCTATTTTTCACATCTTTTACCCAGGGACGTGGCTCTCCTGACCAGACAGACTTTCCCTGAAGCTGGCCATGTTCCTAGCTGGCACTTCAGTGGAACACAGACTGTGCTCCTCCGTGAAGGCTGGTGCAGGTCATTCCAGCTTCTCTGGATAGGGAAGAAGCCCTGTTAAAAAGAGACAGAAATTAGAAACAGTTCTGCGTGCTGGATGTAGCACTCATGATCGGAGCTCAAACCACAGGGTCAAAGAGAAAAGACAGAAATTATCTGTAGAAACCAAAGTCAAAATTTTCCTGCCCTGAGTGACCGACCAACTGAGGGCTTCTCCTCTCTTTCTAGTGAGCAGGAAACTGGCACGCCCCATCCTGACCATCTGAGGGCTTTTCCCACCCATCCTGTCTAAATGACGGCTTTTCCGGCTCATCCTGACCAAACGAGGGCTTTTCCCTCTCTTCCTGACCAGCTGAAGGTTTTCTCCCCCATCCTGACTGACTGAAGGCTTTTTCCACTCTTCCTGACCAACTGAGGGCTTCTCCCATCCTTCCAGACCGACCAAGGGCTTTTCCTGCTCTTCCTGACTGACCAAGAGATTCTCCCATTCTTCATGACCAACCGAGGGCTTTTCCCACCCTTCCACAATGACCAAGGGCTCTTCCCACCCTTCCACAATGACCAAGGACTTTTCCCACCCTTCCAAAATGACCAAGGACTTTTACCACCCGTTCCGATGGCCTGAGGGCTTTTTCCACTCTTCCTGACTGACTGAGGGCGTTTCCGGCGCTTTCTGGGGGACGGAGCGATTTTCCCGCCCTTTCTGAGGGACGGAAGAATTTTCCCGCCCTTTCTGAGGGACGGAATGATTTTCCCGCCCGTTCTGAGGGACGGAGAATTTTTCCTGTCCTGACTGACCACCTGAGGGATTTTCCCACCTGTTCTGACCCACTGAGGGCTTTTCCTGTCCGGAGTGACCAAGCTGAAGATTTTTCTCACCTGTCCTGACTGACCCAGGGCTACTCCTGCTGGTTTGGACGCACTGAGGGCTTTTCCTGCCTTTTTCTGACTGACCAATGGCTTTTCCCGCTCTTGTTGACAGACAGGCGATGGCCCTGCCCACCCTGACAAGCCCCAGACCACGGCCTGGGCTGGACACTGACCCTCAGGCCTGTCCATGGATCCGGTGTCCAACCACAAACTCCACAGCCCCCAGGTTTCTGGAATAAACCCGACCAGGCTGGCTAGAACGTGGCCAAACAGCTCATCAGTGCTTTTCTCATCCAGCCATTTTCCTCTTCCCTTAATACCAAATGTCTGTTCCTGACTGCCGCGAAGCTGAGAGAGCCAAAACTCCAGTGCAACTCCAGCTGTTGAAAAATCTGCCTCCTTCCCCAAACTGGAATTCTACTGAGATTAAAGATTTAATGCTATTTTTTATCATTTGCCTTCAGCATTCCAAAAGTTTACGACGGTCTTGCGATATGTTGTCAAATCTTTCTCAATACGCTGTTAAAATCTTGTGTTCTGAACAAACAATAAACCCCAATTCTAAGAGTCATGAATCACTGCCTTCCAGAGAAGCTGAGATTTAAGAAAAAATGCTAAATTTTGTAAGGTTTATGGCTGAACTGGGACTGTCATTATTCATGTGGCATCGGTGGCCAGAGGGCAGCGCTTCAAAATGGGTGATACAGTCAGAGATAGATGGTGAATTTGGGAAGGAACCCCACAGGCAATAAGCATTTTGGTACATTTTATCTTTAAGTGTTCAGCTTTTCCTACAAAACATCCAGACTTTCACTTCAGAAAGTTTAAATTCATCGTGATTGCAAAGAGAACATGCAGTGCTGCTGGGAATCCTGGTGCAGGCCAGAGGAACAGCCCCACACTCTCAGCTCCGTGGTGAAAAACCCCAAATTCTACACATTTAAACTGCTCTTGCCTTTGCAGCTATGATATGCAAAGGGTATTTCCAACTCCTAACTATGTCATCATAATTGACACATCACAGATGTCACTCTAAGAGTGTTAGAAGCTATTTAGGATATAAGGAGCTTAAGGCTTGTCCTTTCTAGAGAAAAATTTTCAAAGCCCCCTGTTGATAACATCATGTTTTATGTACAGCAGTCAGCAATACTGGAAGCTGTGCTCAATCTAGCTCACAGCCAACAGCATTTCAAAAGTTGTGGTGCTTAGACTTGTTGTTAGCAAGTTGGATGATGTAGTTTTTCAAATGTTGGAGGCAGCTGGTTTTTTCTGCTGCTCCATTAGTACTGCCACTGAACATTTCTTCTTTGGTACTTGTATGAGTGAGCCATCCAAACTCAGCCTGGGTAGGTAATTAAAAAATTCGTGCATTGGTTTATTCAAGTAAAACCTCAGGCTATGATGATATGAGCACAAGGTGCTTCAATTAACAAAGGGAAGCCAAAGAAAGGGGAATTAATAAATTGAAATTTTCCGATCTTTCATCTTAAGTCTTTGGCCTTTAGGCATCTTGAGATCACTCCGGAAATATTTATGTAAAATCTCTGTAGGTCGTTCCAAAAACTCAACATCAAAATCAACAGATTTTTGTTTGATATGGAACTGACAAAATTATACCATGCCCCCAGCAACAGACTGCAACCAAACCAAACATGTCAACTTATGATAAGCCAATTTAATGACTTACTTCTTCTTCATAGCATCAAACAGCAATGATAAAAAGGCACAACTAAAATACTCAGTGCTTATACCCAAGTTAACAGAACAGAGCTTGAAAAGCAGGTAACAATAATAAAAATTTCTGAGCTTCTAACTCGATACGGTACATATATATGTAAATAAATATTTATATCTAACCTGATAAATTCATATCCAGAATATGATGAGTAAATGAGCTACAATCAATAAATGAACAGGCAGGTTATTTTCCTACATTCTTCATTTTCTCTTTTTCTAATCTGCTTGTCAAAAACCCACCAAAATTAAATTCCAAGTATTGACTGAACATATAAATAAATTTCTAGAAATATGTATATATTCATTTATAGATAAATATATATAAATATATACTTTAATATGTACTTCTATGCATTTATATATATATATATAAAGGAAAATTACTAGGAAAGCAAATAAGAAACCATTATTAAACATTAAGATGGGAAGAAGGGCATGAAAGCAGCAAAGTGATGCAGTGCTCTCATCCTGCCTCTACCAAGCTGTGCAGTAGATGGCACCACAGATGCCAGAGAAAGTGTTACCACCTAGAAACTGTTCAATTTAACACTGATGAAACAGGAGTTACTGACCTTTTTCTAATGAGCAAAACCCAGAGAAACAGGAGATGAAAAGTCATTCACTGCTATGAGCTCACAATTGAAATGGGATATCTCCTTCCAAATAACATGGGTGGTTAGAAAGAATAACCCAAAACTAATGCATATTTGCAATTTACCTGGTTCCAGAGGGAGAAACTCCTGCAAAATATTTATTCTGTTGTGAGTCGAATCCCTGAAAGAGGAAGTGGGGTTTTGTTACCATTCCTTCTTTGGTGTTTTATCTTTCAGCCAGAAATAAACTCTACAGTCCATTCTTAAAAGGAAAAGTAGCTTTCATCTAACCTCTGTCAATTTTCAGGTCTGTATTTTCTAATGCTTTCAAGGGTAGTAAAGTATTTTTGGGGGCAGGGCAAGATAAGTATTTGAGACAAAGAAACACAAATTAAATAAAGGAATGCTTTTTCCCAGTTTAGCATAAATTCCATGTTCATTGACAGTAATTAAGCTATAAACAGGCAGCACTGTATGACTGAATATTTGAACACATAATTTTTATGTGCTGAGAAGTTTCAGCTTGCCAAGTACAATCATAGCCACTACTCCTCCCTCACTCCTGAACTGGTCTCCCACTAAGATAGGACACTTCTCCAGCCCATTAGAAAAAACTCTGATCAAAAAAATGTGTTAAGGGGAAAATATGTCAAAACAAATAAATGGAAGATATTTGTGCTAAAATATAACTGGAAAGCAAGAATGTCTTTTATTCCATGCTCATATGACATCTTGAAAACAGCAGTCTTGGAAACAGCTGCACCATTTCTTCTGGCTTCCAAAAGGTAAAATATCTTGTTTATTTTCTGTTTTCCTTTTGTTGGCAAAATCCTAGAAAGCATGAAAACACAGGTGTGATTTTACTCTTTGAACCCAGAAATGCCACCTGCTCTACATCAAAACTTCTTGAACCAAAATCTGTGCTTGCATATATGTGAATGCTACACCAGTGGTGTCACGACCCCAGATTTATGCCAACAGGTAAAACTTGGGATGGACTTCAGACTTTTGTTATTAACTATTTAATAATGCCTGGGGAAAAGGAAGTCAGAGGGTGATGTAGGAGTTCTGACACTGTGGGCCATATAAATAACGGGTAGGGTAGTTGATTAACATTCATTTTTGGAAGCCTAGATTAAAAACAACCTTATCATATCTTTTAAAATTATTTTAATTAAGCTACTAATGTTAATTGGGCCACACCACAAAAATGCCAGGGGCACTGTGACGTAATTTTGGATAAATGGCAGCCTTTGCTTTTGAGGGTCCTAAGGCTTAGTAAAAAGTATATCAAATAAAAAAATAGCATAGATGTCTTATCTTGGTTTGTTCATTTATTGTTTTTTACTGGAGAAGAGAAAACCCATGATTCAAATATAAACATGAATACAGCCCAAAACAAGTCTTACTGAGCTGTTGCACAAGCGGTTCTGGATGCAGCGAGATTGATGGTTGGCCTCCAGAGAAGTCTCTGTGCTGCCTTTCCAGGATACACTTTTAGCCCATTCAAACATTTTCCAAAGTTTTTCTGCATATTTATAGACCCCTCTTTTTTCTGTTCTCAGAGCAAACCCAAATGTGTCAGCTGGATGTCACTGCTGTGACCCATCCCCTGTACTTGGACATGAGGAAGGGGGGACATTTTGCCCTGTTCTGCCTTGTCCCACTGCTGCTGGCCAGGACAGCCACCAAATACCTTGAGTTTGGCTTGATGGATCTTCTTCTGGGCTGGTTTAGGGATCTGGCAGGTACTGGACCAGAAGAATCACCCAGATGTCCCACAGCCAAAGGTGTGAACAGCTCTCAGCTACACCGAGGTGTTGATGAAATGTCTGTTTAATACAACTCTGCAGTCTGTGCACATAAATACAAACTCCTACAATACAAAGTTCTCCCTCACTGATCTCACGGATTGTTCCCAAAGGGAATTCAGTGCAGAATTTGGGTCTTAAAAATTGAATAGAACAAATTGATATTATTCTCTACAGAGAAAAATCTTCTGGCAGAAACAGGAGTTTGGAGCTGTTGACTAAGGACTTTTCTACAGTGGAAAGTGAACTGGAATTGCTATTGCAGGATCAGCTATTCTGCAATGACTTAATTGACCCATGACTTTTCCAGACTAGAATATCCACACAGGGAGCTATTATGGATAGTTTATTCAGAAACAGCTATTGTGGTCACTTTTCCCACACAGAGAAATGCACAGGGTCCATGCATGGCTGTACTAAGCTTGGTTTATTTTTCACAGAAAAATACTTTTTGTCTGATATATAACATATGGCAAAATGGTAAAGCAGAAATGAAACTTTGAATCAGATCATGAAGCAATTGATTAAGACCCCTATTTAATTTAGTAATAGAAGATATATTATTATAATTTACGATGATTACTTACATACTAAGAACATCTCTACATCTGCAATGCTATGTCCATTACAGGATGTTGCATCAGCTTAACTAAATCACTAAAAAAATCCTCATATCCAATTAGGTCAGTGCAAAAATATTAATGAAATTACTTGCTGTAGTCTCTGATCATTGGATCTCACATCTCAGTCATCACCCTTCTGATAACATCATATACGTTGTTAGAAAGAAACATACAACATTTCTGTGCCTTGCAAAAGCCAGGCTGTTTTGGTGTCAGCACATTCATTTTAATAAACAATAAATGAACAATAAATAGCCATTTGCTGCCAGCAGAACTTTGCTAGGTTAAGAATTCCTGTTTGTGTCTTAGGAACAGGTGGATGACAAGTGGGTCTAGCACTCATTAGCTGAGAGAGTTCTTTCTAAAAATCAGATGTAGAGTTCATTTATTATTTTGACATCTTTTCTGCATGTGCTCTACTCTGTAATGCTGCAGGGTCTCTCATGCATTGCACTGGAATGCTTCCATCTTTGGATTCTCTCATGAGGACTTCTGAGTGCCAGGAATGCAAGACTGGGACCCTAACATGTCAGGGAGAAGAAATAAAAAATATAGACATGCCATTGCTGAAGATATTGTTATCTCCCCATTAGTATTAAGAAAAGAATATCTGAAGCTTTCTTTATAAATTAAACTGAAGGTTATCTTTCAGCCCTTTTGTAAAGTTTGATACTTCATCAGAAGGTAAATTAATATGCTCATCAACCAATCCAGATTCTTAGGTGGTGTGGAGAGCTGGATGAGATCATATCCTCAGCAAAATTATGGAATGCTAAGAAGGAAATCAGGAGAGCCAATTCCTAACTCTCATTTTAACTACAGGGTGCCTCATTTAGTCATGTAATGTAAGCAAATAATAGGTGTTGCTGACCAGCTGCTCTTACACTATATTGGCTCTTCTCTTTTAGAGATTCAAGCAGGAGAGAACCATTCCTCTAAGTTTTAAGTAAATTGATTTTCTAGATATTTCAGCGATATTGTGATGGCAAACACATCAAAATCTTCATGTTTTGAAAAAATCAGGGCATAGCCTTCAAATTCAGAGGCTGGAGAAAGATGACTGACCAGAAGGTTTTCATAACACTCTGTTCCCATCTTTTCATTTCAGTGGTGTGCATCTCTCAGGAACTTGTTTCACTTTCATGTTTCACTAATTCTCCTTGTAGGGAGGGAAAAACAACACAACACAAACCAAAGAGGTCACTGTGCTCCTATGAGAGGCATGGAGTCACTGATAATGTAGAATAAATTTTAAAAAATCAACCGCTTACATGATGCAAAAGCCAGTATTTATAGAGATTCCAACAGATTTCCAATCCTAGTGGAAGGCTTCTAATTTCATAAATTCTGTGGTGCCTGCTTTATGAGAAACATTCTTGCAGAATATCCAGTCATCATCCTCATTCATGCTAATTTTCTGCTATTATGGGGTAACAATAACAGGCTTGATTTCCTTTCTGTGTTACAGATCATTCAGCCTTTTGTTGGAGAGCTAAACTGAAAGTAAACTTTTACTTTGAAATGATACACTTCAGTGTTTTACATGACACATTTGTAACAAACATATTAAATGATATACTGTGATGCTAAAGCACTGTAATGAAAATATTTGCTGCTGAGTGTTTGAGAAATTATGAAACAATTGTTTTCAAGTTTTCATAATTGGAAAATCCCCAGATGGACTTGATATTTGAGAGACATTTCTGTGCAACACAAGTGTATTTTTTAATCATAATTTTCAAAAGAAAAACCTCTAAGTTTTGCCAACTGACCTCCTAGGTAGAACCTTGCCCGTTAATGCAGTGAGGCAGATTGGTGCTAACGATATGTAAAGTTCATCTTTGTACTCCATTCTTTCTCACTTCATTACTGGCAAGATTAGTAATAGCCAATTTGCATTGATTTATACCAGCTATTTACAGTCCCCAGGGCACAGAAGTTATTCATCCATGGAAAAACCTGTCATACTCTCGTTTTTTCTAGTCATGCCTCTATCTATGTGGTAATAGAGAGATGGAGTTTCTGCCTCTGGTGTGTTCTGCACAGAAGCCAAAATCTCTAAAGCCAAGCACAACACAAAATTACGGCTTTGCCAATAGCTGGGGAAGGTGACCTAAAGATTACAAAGAGGAAAAGGCTGAAGTTCTCAAAGCCTGTTTTACACTGATTGGAACAGGCACAACCTGCTCCCAGACATCTCTGTGTACCAGCACAGTTTGGCAAGGAAAAGGGCAGTGAGAGCAGTGCAGGGACTTCACGGTGAAGTTGGACAAACTGAGATAGATGGGGCTGGTTCTGCTGTGCCCAGGTTGGGCTTCCCTCATTCAAGAGAAATGTGGAGAATCAACAGAGGGTTCAGCAGGGGGATACTGAGATACTCTGGGTCAAAAGCACAGGACCTAAATGGAGAGATTGATGGTGCTGGGCTGACTTGTGCTGGCAAAAAAGAGGGCAGGGACTGGTCTCTGCCTGCACAGCAGTTCCAGAGATGACAGCCAAGTTCTGGGTGCGCAGTGTCATAAGACAGAACAAGGAGCAATGGCCATAAATCACAGCGTGGGAGGTTCAGCAGAAAATTAAGAAAAAATGTTACTCATTTTTCAGGCATTCTTTGAAAAACAAAACGAAAAAACCCTCAACAACTACAAAAGCAACACCCAAGTATGAGTACAATTGAAAAACCTAATAGAAAATAAAAAATTGCCATCCTCTGATTTCTTACTGTTTCAGATATCTCCTACCTTCCATATTACACAAATAACACAATTTCACACATTCAATCATACAGGCCTGTTACATACATATGTTACCTGGTTTTGTTTAAAATTCTTTATATGCAATTAGTAGTTAACAGAATGCCATTTTTGGTAAAGACTGATTTTTTTTTTTGTACAAGCAAACCCCAGTGGTGCTTAATTTGCAATGCAATATTGATTATCATTTCTGAATCAAAAGTAAGTTTTTCATAATGAATTAATTCAATTGTTTGGGCACCATTGCGTCACTGGGTCCAATGGGATTAAAAAGAAAAGTTGGAAAGAAAATCTTTTGAAAGGAAACTGCACAACTCCATTGGCCCAAACAGCATGGGCATGCTAATTAACTAGCAGCAGTTACTTGAATAATCAAGACAGGTTTTTTCTTGTATTTATTACATGCACTTTCAGGTATTTGTTACATCAGCTGTGATATTTATCTAAGCATCAGTTTAGAACACCACATAGAAACATGTGCAAGTGTAAAGGGGTTAATTTTGATCACTCAAACTGCAGATATTCTATTTAAGGCACTTTGTGGCACCAGCAAGTTTTCACCTTTCCCCTAGGATTTTAAATCCACTAGCACTTTTCACATGGCTTATAGCAATTTTAGTGCTTCCCAAACACAGTTCCAACCATTCATCTGTTCAGTACCCACTGAGAAAATTGGTTTCCTTTCCTTTGCAGCTTTTCAGTTTCCACAGACCAGTGGTTAATATTTTCAATACAGACTCTCTATTCAAGAAACACAAAATGTTTACAACATGGGTGACATAATTATCTCTATAATGTTAAAAACTAAGGCATGGATTTGCTTACAGGCAAACTAAGGCTTTCTGACCATTTGATTGCTGTCTCCACAGAAAATTTGCAAAGGTATAGATGATGTCTGGAGATATATAAATATAGATTTATGCTTTATCACACTGACTAGTATTTGAAACTTTTCTGTTTTGAAAGCCATTCCTGAGAGTTCACCCCTCTTGTAGTGAATCCATCAGTTTGGACCTGATTTAATAATCTCTCTGTGCTTCAACACACTGCTGCAAGGACTCATGAATCCTCACATGAATTTCCTTGATGAGAGAAGGTTTTTTATGAACTTTTTAGAGCAGTTGGCAACAAAATATAAGAAATATCTACCACACTTCCCTGGATTGGATTAAGGGATGAAAAAGTAAGAGGAGAGCAAACACCACAACACTTTGTAGCCCTGTTTGACAGCTAAGGGATAAATTGCATCCTGCCTTCTATTCTTAACAAAAAGCATAAGACCTATTATACTTGTTAATCCAAAGTCCACCTAGACTAATATTCTGCTCCTGACAGCAAAAATACTGGACATCATGAGAAGAGTATAAAAAATGGGTCTAGTGAGACACTCCCAGCATATTTATGACTCAAAGACTTCTGGAACAAGTGGTGAGACTTTGTATTCAAGGACTTCTGGTTGGGTATTTGTATTAATCAATTTTGTTTTCAATGGATTTCACGCACATTTTTAACATACAACATGTCTCATGACAGGGAGTTCCACAGATTAACTACTCGCTCTCAGAGCTGTGAGTCCTTGAACCTGCTATCTTCTAATTATTTATGATGCTCCTTACTGATGATGTTGAACAAGACAGTGAATAATCAGCCTTTTTCCACCTTTGCCATGCCACTAGGTTGAGGTTTTGGTGATTTTTTTTCAGATTTTTAACATATCCCCATGCTGCTTCCCCTGACCCCTATTGTCATGGGCAAGGCAAGGCATAAAACAGAAAAAAGAAAGAAAAGAAAAGAGGGTGAAAATGGGAAAAAAGACAGAGGGATGACAGTGCTCAGGATGATACCTGGGGCAGAGAGTAAGAGCAGGAAAACAAGGCTGGGACCAAACACAGAGGAAGGAGAGAGGAAATCCCCAAATGACAGGACCAGGTGACAACTCCAGGCAAGATCCTCTGTCTTGTTTTGATGATACAGCTATTGAAGATTCAGAAGGAATTTTGGCCATCAGAACTTGGCTGGAAGCCACACACTCCCTCTATTCCTTCCTTTCTCTCCTATATGTCAGGTTTGCAATCAAATGAAAAAATGCAGTTTTAAATCCCTTAACATCTGGGTATACACAGGCAGGTTTTATCTCCTGTATATCCCTGCAGTCCCACTAATATTTCAGCCCATGAGAACCTGAGATCATAGTTTGGCTTCAAGGAAATTCAGTGTACTGAAGTACTTTAAGGAGATATACCATCTCTTCTCACCACTGGAGGGAACATTTCTGCCCTAGCTTGACAAAGAACTTGGGTGTCATTAAGATAAAATAGATTATGGAGAATTTGATATATGTGTAAATGCTTCCAGATATTTAATCAATGGGGAAGCAGTGGAACAGGTTTGGGCAGCCTGCAGGTTGATGACCTGTTCTGATAAAACCTGGCTGGACTATTGAAGTCATTCAATATCCATCCCTGCTGCAGTTTCTCATGGCCAGCTACCCAAATGGAGCACAGATTCCTGATTTTATTGCGTTTTAACTCGCCACCCTCATACAAGCTATTGCATTAGGGCATAAGAAAGTAACCTGAAGGGAACATTGGAGTTTTACCTACCAAAAAAAAAATCCAACAAAAAATAACTCCCCCAAAAAACCCTGCAAGAAAACCCAACAACAAAACCAAACCATTATATATCCAGATTGGGATGGAGAGGAGGAAACTGCAGGAAACATTGGCTATGAATCCTACTATATGCATAGACATGAAATCTTGGCTGCCCACTCTATGAGCTAAAAGGTTGGATAGTAACAGTGCTCTAGAAAAGATTGAACCCTGGGGCTTACTGCAAGGCAGTGATGGATTTAATGAGCTGGGTGTGTCTAGAGGGAATGAAGGAGATTCTTTGCAGGACATGCCTGCACTTGAAACTGTGTGGGTTTTGTGCATCTCTGTTAAATGATTCGAAAAAACTATTGTGTGATCAATGACACACACACCTCGTCACAACACTGCCCTGCATGCAGGATACTCTGATTTTGTTCATTGCAGTTCCTCCTGCAAGAATAACAGGCTGCTTAAGAGCTTAGTTTAATTTCTCATCTTGTTTAAACTCCTTTAGTGTTTTGCATTATTTGCCACATATTCAGTTGTGAACCGTTTCACCCCTTTCCTGTTACAAATGGAAAGAAACCTGGCAGATTAGTGTGCAACTGAAACAAAAATGCCCACTGAAAAGGCTAATGCTATGGTTTTGCCTCTGCTCAGCAGGCTGCATTAAAAAGCACATTTCCATTTACGCAATAGAAGATTTTGTTAGTCAATAAATCCATGCAATCTCAGAGGAAAGAATTAATCTTACATAATTGGAGTTTTGTTTCAGGAAATGAATTTATACTAAGAGATTCAATCTCTTAATTAAAAAGATTTAGTGTGTTTGTGTTCCACTTAGCAGTTTTATTTGTTCTTTAATTTGCAGGAGTCCATACTGGGAAATAATTTAATTAAAATGCCAAGAGGAAAGAGATGTGCATACCAGGTCTGTGTGCAGACAAGAACCAGGGTCGCTTGAGCTATGCTACTAGTTTTGACTCTTAAAGACCTCAAAAAATCTCTGACCATGGCAGTTTTCTGTCTGTAAAATGAAATCCAGCAGTGGGTTATCTCACACGGCTGCTGTGAACCCAGAGAAGGAGCAGTTGGTAAGTGCACTCCTGGTATTATGAATGTAACAAAATCAAAGAAAGCAGGATCAGATTTCATGGATGGGAAACACTGCCTTAACAAGAGCCTTTTTCAGTTGTCTTCCTCTCCTGACAAAAGATGAGGAAATTACTAGTAAATGCATTAAATTGTATTGCATGAGGAAAAAACCCCACGAGCTTCCATCTTTATATTCTGCCAAGAGGAGCAAAACAGCATTGAGCTGTACTAAGTACAAAAATATTTGTATGTTGTGAGTGATCCTGTACCGAGTTTGTGTCCCAGTGTGGGAATTTTGTTTGTAAAAGAGCTGCCAGGACTGTTCTGCAAAGGGCATCCAAACCTACGGCCCCCCGTGCCCTTCCCAGGAACTCTGGCTGCTTGGCTTACTCTTCCTGGCTGTGAAGAATCAAAAGACTTCACAGAGGAGCAACAGGATCAGAACTCCCCTCTCACCTTTTGTTGCAGAAATAGAAAAGGGCTTGACTCAATCCTCTAAAAACTGCACGGGATCACAAACAAATCCATGTTACACTCACAAACCCATCACCTTCCTAACTACTGGAGTTAAAATTTTTAAATCTGCTATTTTCAATCCAATATAGCCAAATGTCTTTTAGACCTAATAAAAATTATTCTGGAACTATCATTTGCTATGGCTTAAGTATGTATTCCACAGGTTTGACTTTAGCTTCCATTGAAAACTGATGTAGGGAACCCGCACCCATGGACACAAGCACATATTTCATCCAACCCACCACTACCAGTTCCAGGTCACGCTGATTAACGCCTTTCACATAAACACACTTCTTATTTCAAATGTTAATGCCTGCTTAGTGCAAGGTGAAAGTCTATCCAACGATAGAATCCCTTAAGAGTGTTAATTAAACAGGACAATAATAATCCACTGGTGATTTATAGTGAGGTGGATTACTAGAGCATAGTGGTTGGTCTGATAGGCATTTATTGCTACTTAACCATTTAAGTATAACAAAAAAAAATCATTGTGGGACAAAAGGTGATGAATGTTTCTGCTAAAACAGTCCATTAAGATGATTCATTAACATTACAAAGAGGTCTGCAGCCTGTGTGCCACTTGGAGCCTTTAAAAGTCTGGGAAAGTGAGAGGCATTACCATAGGAAATGCTTTATGCTAAATGTGCGCTGATAGAATCTAAAGTCCACTTTCTGCAGATAACATCGCTTTTTACATTTTGCACTACAAGGTCTAGGGATGCTTTGTACTTCTCAATTCCTCGAGAATGTATCTTCCTAACAGAGGAGAGCAGCAATAAAAGTCGCAATGCTCTGGCATACATTGGCGTCCCTCACACTTCCCTTTGAACTGATGGGCCTGGAATGCTGAATCGCTGGTTACACCACTGCGGAATGACATGGGAGCCATGAGTTATAGTCACAACAGCTACAGCTTTATTAAATGCACACCAAATAAAGCTCCTATAATGATCTTTTCGGGTCAAATAACAGCAGATGCCTGCTGTGTAACAGCAAGGCGGTGCACCAGCTCCAACTGCTACAGGAATTGTAGGAGGGTTAAATCAGCGTGTAAATGTATCCAAAATAGCAAAATAAAGTTTTCAGTATTTTCCTAACAAATTATTCCCTGACAGTGGAACTAATGAAGCTTAGTTCTTTATGCATTTATGTTGCAGCTCTTACACCTCCCTCTTGGAATAACCCCAGCTGTCCCCCACCTACCCCACTGCAGTGCCTCCAGCCCCTTCATCCCTTCCAGCTCTCACCTCCCCCCGGTAAGAACATGCAGTCTCCCTTATTCCCAGGGGAATACTGTAGCAGGCCTTGGCTTCTTTCTCCTAGCCATTCCTAGATTTTTTTGTTTTTGATTTGGCAGCTGAATGAAGGAGTGTTTTCACCAAGGAGTATCAGAGCAATGTGCAAATCAGTCGAGTGTCTTGCTGCTGTCAAACACAATGAACAATTGCTGAACTCTCCCTTCTTCCTCAGTGGGAGCATTAGAAAGGATTCCTTCCTCTCTTTAGGTGCTAATTCTTGCAAAACTGGTAAGGACAACTGGTAAATGCCTCCAAATAATCTACATAACCTGTGACAAATGTGTCAGCATCTTGGAAACTGGGTCAGACAAATAATGAGATTGTGTAAGTGGCTTCCCTAGGGAACCAGACTAAGAGGTGTGATAGGATCTGCACTGACCAGAAGTCAGTAGAATCTTGTTTATAATGTGTGCAGCACCTGTCCAGACTATCTGCATGGTCTCAAAAACAAGCTGGACCAGGTTCTTGGAGCACAACAAGACACTTGCACCAGAGCTAATAAATTCTGCTTCTCAGTAGGTAATTACTCTGTTTTAGTTCTCAGGCAGTGAATTAGCACAGCTACACCAAATCCTGGGCTGGAGATGACTCAGATAGCTTTGCTGTCCCTGCATGGTATTTATTTTCACTTCCAGATACTTCAGTTCAAAGTGAACTATTACAGATACTGAATCTGTACAAGGGAATGGAGCTGAGGGACACATGTGACATCAAACACCGCTACCCCAAGCATAGCTCCCCCAATACTGTTCAATATCTTCTAAATGCTTGGAGAATGGGATTGCAACATTTAATGTCTGGTGTCAAATATACTTCCACTGTATTCTTCTAGAGAATAAGGCACTGACTGCATTCATGACCTGTGACAGGGCTTTATTACAAAGTGTCCTGTTCTGCACGGACCTCACCTGCAGAAATGGAATAACTGTTTCCAAGTCGTGCCAGCAACCCAGTAATCCAAAAACCAGTCACAGACATGGTAAACATCTTATAAATGAACTATGCTGATTCATGAATTCAGAGTGCTGAGGCATGGAGATGTGTGCTGTTGAAACAAATGCTCTCCACCTCTAGAAACGCCTCGAGAGTCCCCTGGGACACTTGCAAGTCTCAGCTCTGAGTCAAGAACGCCCAAGGGTGCCCAGCGCTGGGGAAGTGCCTTTGTGGGAGGCTCAGGCTTGGGTGTAAGACAGATGCAGGAAGGAAGGAAGGAATACAAAATAGTGGGAGCTTGGCAGGAGCACAGGCTAAACCAGAAAGAGAAGCTGAACATGTGTGTCCAGTGGTGTCTGATGAGATTCAGAGTGGGAACAAGGATGAAAGGATGGATTGAAAGATCCATGTTTGCAAAGCAGAGGAGAAGGGTTGGAATTTCCACCTTTCGACACAATATGTTTTCTGATTTTTTTCCCCCCACATACTGAATTTCACCTAATTTCAGTATTAGCTGAGAGACAGTCATCAACATCTTTTTATATTTTACTCTAGATGTCCTTACAATGTTTTACCCACCAGATTTCATCATTTCAGACCACACTTGTGATCTCTTCTTAAACCTACAAAAATACTAAAGGTGAACACCTCACATTTGTATAATACAGAGGTAGGTCTCATCTCAGAAAAGCTGGTTGAGAATTTTTGGACAAAGTGTGTTTTTCCAACAGAAAATGCTAACTTGCCAAAACTATAATTTTTTTAAAGTGATGTGCTGATTTCCATGGAAATGCAGTTAGACAGGTTCAGATATTTCCATGAGAAAAATCTGTTCTGAATGAGAATGGAGCAGAAATACGAGTGGTACTTTATTAGACTCCCTAAGTCAGAAGAACACCCAAATATATGCTAGCACCCTACCAAACACAAGAGAATAACTGTGTCTTCTCCATGCAGCTACTTTATTTTGTTTTAAAAAATAAAAACAAAATTCCCCAGGCCAAATGAAACAGCTGGTGACTAAGTCTCACCTACGAGGCACAGGACTCCAAGCAAGCTTTTTTTCAACCCACTACAGAGCCCAAATTTCAGTCTGACAAAAATAATGTTGAAAACATTATGTCAAATGTCTGCTCCAAATCCCATAAAGCACTCCTTGGACAGGGCCCAAGTAAATACCCTAGCCACTGGATGTTGGCTATTCTGGGATGTCTCATTCTTTCTATTCATGTTTTGTTTTTTAAATCATTCTGTGACAAATCTAAAACAAATGTCAAAACCGTTAATTTTTTTATACACTAGATTTTTTTTTTTCTGTTTTTGGACAACTCTAATTCTCAGTGCACCACCCTTAACTCTTCAATTCATTTCTTCTCTTATAACTTGGTCCAAGTTGCTGGCCTTTAGAAGAATGAGAGACACTTAGTTCTTGTGTAGGGAAAATTAATTTGATTTGTGCATTCTGTGTTGTCCTATATCACTGATTTTTAAAATTACTTCACAGGCCTCTGGGGCTCATGACCTGCTTTTACAGGGATCCAAAAAGGTAAATAAGACACATTGCTTTGGCATGACATAAAGAACTGGCTGCCACCAAGGTCTGTGAACTGGAAAATGTTAAAGATCACTGCTTTATACCAATATACCTGTGTCCTACTGCTGTTAGTATAGGCTGAAAGCTTGCAATAAGATTTTATTTGCACTGGGATAAAAAACTATTAACTATTATTAAAAACTAAGTGAATCACAACATTGTTTGGAAGAGAGTAAGAAGAATACTTTGGCTCAAGAGATACAAGTATAACCAGATCCATCACTTTCAAGAGAAAGCAATTTTACAACAGTCAAAGTTAATATAAAGTTCATGTTGTTACTTTTTCCTCCTCTTTGTCCTAATGTACTCACATGAAAACTGAAGAAATACATCATTAGAGACATTTGTTTTTCACGATTAACAGTTACCACATCTCTAATATGACCCCAAACATGAGAGTGTCTAGGCAAAACATTGAAGCAAATCTGCTTTACACAGCATTAAACACAGATAAAAATCCATTTAAATTTTTTTCCTGTTTAATTAATTCCCGTAAACTTATTAGACAGATTCAGAAAAATTTTTTTTTTCCTGTCTATCCACCTGGACTTCTCAACTAGAAAGTCTCTGACGTAGCAAAACTTAATTAGACAGAGTTAATATTTTGTTTCTAGAAATTTTCATTAAAAAGAATCTTCAATTATGTATTTTTGAGGCAAGATGTGACAAAATGAACACTGTACCTTCATGCTATCACATTATACAGTTTATTTAATCCTGAAAATAGAGCTACTGCGCTCTATATGATGCCTACATTCATTCAAATAAGAAAAATAAAATCAGATTCTTGGAAACAGGGGCATGTGCTTATGGTCCTCAGCCATGCTGCTGTAAAAACTGTTGTTTTCACAAAAGGCCAGGTCAAGTCTCAGCTGCTTTGTCAGAACTGTCCTTTAACGGGAGCATTTTCTCTACCCCCAGCACAACAACAGCAAAGAGACAAATGAGGCTCTGCAGTTTATGAGCTCCCTGATGGCCAAAGTGCTCTTCCATACACACCAAATATAGTAAACAGTAAATGTTCAGCTTTTTGTTCTTGCCTCAAGGCTTAGAAACAATTTGCAAATCCTCTCAATTCTCTTTGCGTCCCCATTCCTTCCATGAGACTTGCTAACAGTATCCTTCACAAAGATTCTTTTGTTTCGACAGAAAATCTCTTAAAGATTTCTTTGACATTTCTCTTTGTCTCAGTATCCTGTCACAGGGTGCTGGACCTTCATCCTGGGACTTACCCAAATCCTTCCTTTTTCCAAGACGCCCTGAAACCTTCCATCCCACGCTTTTACAAAGGAAGAGTGTGGACACTGTCCCTGATCAAAAACCAAAACCTTAATGCTGTGAACAGCTGAGCTCCTCCCAGAAATGGCAGAGTGCCCTGAGACCCTCATCACACCATGGAACCTTCGAGGTGTTCTGATATTGTTACTTTTCTCCATGATTTACCCTTTACTCAATATGCACTTCCCGTCTTAATGGATGTTTTTCTCTCTTCTCCTTCCACAATCTCTTCCTATCTGTTTCCAAATAAAGCAGCAGTCCATGCTTTAATTTAGAAATACCCTTATTAAATCTGATATTAGAACACAAACTCCAAGTTCTTTCAAAAGAAACTGGCATTTCTACTTGCAAATGTAGCCAGTGTAATTCCCAAATCATCTAAATAATGGACTTTGCTGCCTGACTTGTCATCATTTCCAATTACAGACAGTGAGATGCTCTGTAAACAGGTTTTTGTTGAAGTGGAAGGTCTCCTGAACTATTCTCCTAATGTATTCAGGACATGGAAATAGGGACAGGAATAATCAGGAAGTGATTCAAAATCTCCATAGCCCTCATCTGGGTGAGCACACACGGCCTATCCTGCACGTATCCTCAGCTGGGGGAACAGGAGTTTGGTCCTTAGTGGTTTCAGATTATCATCACAACTTCAATTTCTCTAGATGTTAAATAACTGAAACCTTTCCCCTGCTCATGATAAACACATTATTCACAAAGATGACTTGTACCTCTAAAACAAACGTAAGGATCTTTATGGAATGTAAAAATCTTAACTTCTCTGGAATTCGCATTTTTATTTTCATAAGCTTAACAGATAGCAACTAATCAAAAAAAAAAAAAAAGCTTTTATATGGAACTCTAACCAGTCTATTTTATAGCTCCTTGATTTAAACAAACAAATAAACAACCAAACTGCTTCCTTCTGCTCTTTCCCCAACAATCCAAATATTTAGTACTCTTTATAGGATGCGAACTGTGGAGATCCATGCTTTTAAATTATGCTTTTTGGGTGCCTTGGACAACAAAAACAACAGATTCTCTCTTGCGGTCAGACCACCAAAGCGGAGTAAAGTGCAGTAACTCTGAGAGTTTCTGCCCCATGTTCTGCTCTGCTTGTCCTTTTGAAAGGGGGCTCAATGAAGAGCCTTGTTGAGACCTCCGCTGGTGCCACTGTTTATAGAGGGGGTCATTAGGAACAGTTTAGTCAGAACAAAAGGGGTTTTGTTTCTATTGTCCCGCTTGCAGTTTGACGATGTCTTAACTGAAAAATTATCTTAATAGTCTAACAGTATATATTCGCCTATGGGGCTCAGACAACTGCAGAAAAGGCTTTGGATGAATGCTGAAAAGATGCACTTGACAAAGCCAACTCAGTGCACGCTGAGCACCATTTAGGAGGCGCATTTTTTCTGACTGAAAACTTAGAAGTCCCAGTCTCGGAAAGATAAACTCTTCCAGCACCGCACTTAGAACTGAAGTATCCTCCACAAAAGGGGCAGCAGGGACACCCAGCACCCCATGCTCAGCCACCCCAGGGTGGCTGCTGGGTGCTGTAAACACGCACACCTCCATCTGCTCCCACAGTGCTGCACCAACCCACACCAGCAGAGGAAACAGGCCCTTCATATTATTCTAAAATCCTCCTGATTAATGATTTTCTGCTGCTGAAGTTCTGAGAGATTGCTTCACTTGCAGCCACTTGTAATGTGGCAAAGCTCCTCCCTGGGCCGGAGCGGGAGCTGGGATGTTCCAGCCCTGGAGAACCAGGGCCAAGCTGCTCTGCACTGCTCGGGAAGGGATTGTTGTGGCCAGGGATTTAGAGATTCACATGAATCTCCAGCTTCCATCTTGCTTCAGACTGCTTTGGAAACCAGGCTGTAAATCACCGCAGATATAAAGTTATTTTAGAGGCAAACCCAGAGTCAGCCTCTGCAGCCCCATGCAGCTTGGAATTGGCAGCTCAAAACTTCCAATTGGAGTGGCTTTAATATGTATTCAAAATAAACCGTGAAAATAATTGTTCCTATGGAAATGAAATATAAATAAAAGTAGGAGTTGAGACCATATAAGATAATGTTGGACCAAATTCTGTTTCCTGCTTATTTAAATGCACAAGATAAGCCTCAACAGGAGAGAAACTGCGGGGTGCAGCTGTTGTATATAATCCTGCTTCCTACAGACCTGTAAAACCAGCAGTCTCCAAAGATCTCTCTGCTCCAGCAACACAAGTTTTATGATTCAGGGGCATGGTACATATGGTTTAGCATACACACCCCAATTTTCCATGTAACCTCCCCTGTTAGGATTACTAATACTTGTGGCATGAGTAGTTTGTACAGCAGCTGTGCAAGGGTTATGCAAGCATTTATGTACACATTGGAATAAAGGCACAAAATAATGGTTCTTTTGAGGTATTACTCTGCACCTGCCTGGAGAGAAAAAGCAAAGCCATCCAAATTCATCTCATTGCATTTACAGATCAGAATCAGTTATTTTGTTCCCTTTGAAAAAAAAAAGAATAGGTTTTATGTGCTTTTTGTTCAGCATAAAAATATCAAACATCTCCACCTTTAGTGAATGCAAACAGCAGAAAACTAAAAAAGACATAAATACGTGTTAATAAGAAGAATGCTGAATGTCTGTAGAAGCAAAAATCACCATTTATTGTATGAAAATGTCAGAACTAAGCAGATTTTCAGAGGCACATTTCCAAGGTGCTGCAGCACGACTCAAATCCGCTCTGAGCGGTGACGTCTGAGCTCGTGCCCAGCATAGCTTTTCACAAATCTAAGCCTGAGATTTCAGACGTTCAGATTACAATGTTACCAATGAAGGAAATACCTGGGCTTGTGCCAAAAGCGTCAAGCAAATCAAGTGTGCACACAATAATTTAATAGTAGGAAATTAAATTCACTTTTCTTTGCGCTGCTTCGGCAATATTTGAGTCTACATTAAACAATATTCTTATGCCTATACCTGTGCTACAGAAATATATTACTTACATAAAGTTTAAAGACATTATTGAAGCATTCTTGGATATGTATGCACACTTACAAGTGCTCATACCAATATACAAGGATATATAAAACTATAGCACAGGCCTATATTCAGATTGTGGATAGATGTATGAGAAATGTAACACAGCAAATGTTGCAGTGACATGAACTCATTTCTAATGTTCTCTGAAGTAAATAGCAATAAAAGAATCCCCGTGGAGATCCAGTTTTACGAAGTGAAGGGCTGAAGCATGGAAGGCTGAACTCTGCCCACCTCACTCAGTTGATGAACATTACATTCAGTGCTACAGTCCCATTTCATAAGTCCAAAGATCCTTTTCCATTTTAGCTTTCACTTGCATCCCCGAAGTAATACTGCCTTTTTCATACCCCAAAACACAGATTTCATTTCTGACTCTCCCCGATCAGCACCAATGAGAATCAATACTTAATTTTTATAATGTGATCAGTATTGTCCAACTCAGCACAGTTCACCCAGATCTGTTCAAATTCCTGGGTTACAACTAATACAATGGATTTATCCATAATCTGCTTAACTTCATTTTGGTGAGTATGTTCTCAGTAATAATGCCGGAGAGATGAATAGAAACTTTTGATAAAAATAATCCAATATAGAGTAAAAAAATACGCCAGTTAATTATCCATTCTTATATAAATAACAATGTTATTATTTTTGCTATAAGTGTTTTTCATGCAAAGAGCACAGACAAACAGTTCAAAATTCCCCAAACACATGCTATTTTAGTGGGACTATTTGGAAGGAGAAAAAAGTTTGCTATAATTTAGGACTTGCACTTTGTTCGAGACAAATGAGAAGATGCAAAACAGAATGGAAAAGAAACATGGTTAAAGTTAAAAAGAGGACATCAAAGTAGGAAGACAAGGAGCTTGAAACTGATTCTGTAGAAAAGAGGAAAAAATGCTTTGTGTCTGATTTTTGAAAAGTCATTAAATGTGTTTCTGAGCAGAACCCACACTTTTTACTGTCCATTTGGTAAAACTGAATGCAAATGGTCTAATTCTGCCACTGGCATAAGCCTCATATGGGTGCATGATGATGACAAACAAATTCACCAAGCACAAACCTGCAGATTTTTGTCCATTTCATGTTTTTTAATCGGACCCTTTACTCATCTCCTAAATACATATTTCCAAATACACTGACTTCCACACAAACAAAAGAAATGGAAGCAGTTGGTACAAAACTCAGAGCGTGCCCACAAAGCTCACAGAGATCAAAACGTTACTCAATTGGTAATGTGGCTTGTGCAGAACCCCAGAAACATTGGGAGTTTGTTTTTATAGAAATTATCTGAAGCAGCAAGTGCCAACAAACAGGGATTACTTCACAGGCATTTAGTTTTCCTTCTCAAGGAGAAGAGGATACACAGAAGAAGTAGAGAAGAGTAAGAGGAAAAACTGGTTTCTTAATTGATCCAGGAAGGAGGAGGAAAGACAGTGACATGAAGGTGCCAATATTTCAGCAACCTGTGTGGAACTGATCCTACAGGAAGCAGGATGGGGTTTACACAGCAGGCAAGAAAGGAGGCAAGAGAAAGATGTTGCCCATGAGAAAAGGTACAAACTGGATTGCCTTTCTGTTTGAAAGGTATTTGAAATTCAAGCTCAGATCTGAGGGCTGAACCACTGCAGTTTGAGCTGCATCATCCTTTATTGTATCCAGCAGAATAAATGCTGCCCTTTGTTGTGTCCCAAAGCAAGCTGAAGCCAAGAGCTGAGGACTTCACATCAAAAAGTTATTCTTTAACAAATTCACTTTCTCATCCTACGCTGCTAGAGTGCTTGTGTTATGCTGTTTTAAGAATAGATGTAAGCAGTACCCCCATTGCAAACTACCATGCATTTATTAAATGTACCAGTGCATCAGGATCATAGAAAATACTGTATAAAAGAGAAAACTTTCCTAACTGTTCCTACAAAAGCACAGGATACAATTGCAACATTGACCCTCTTAAGAGTATATCCTGCATTAAATCAGAATATAGCTAAATGTGGCCTAACCCAGACCACTTAAACAGACAAAACAAGAAGGAAATAAATTCAAACATCACTTTTCCAAGAAATTTGTCAAATCAAGAGGTTTCAAGGTTTACTTTTTGTCCTCTGCTGTTTCTCAAATGACACCTACAGCTCCAAGAGCAGTTACCTAAGGTGTTAATGAGTGAGCAGAGAAACCTCCTACATTTTTTTCTTTTCTTTCTCTCGGAGCAGGTTGCCATTCCAGAACACAACACTGACCTGAAGTTTAATCAGTTTTCAAATGGGAACTACAAGCAATCCAAGTGAAAATAATTTGGGCAGAAGATACACCTGCTCTCCAGTCCACTGTTCCATCCTTGCAGATTTTTTAATCTCATATCCATGCCAAGGGCAAGGCTCCTTGTTCTACTGCTGCCTGATGAAAGGCCAACACTCACAACTCTGGAAAAACCGTCTACAAGGAAGAAAAAAGGAAGGGAAATCAAGCTGTCTGCAGCTGAAAGGGAGAGCAGAGAGATACCAAATAATTTGTCTGCCCTTCCTACGGCAGCCCGACCCAGACACCCTCTCCTTGCCCCCAGCTGTGCATTCCTGTGGCCTCCCTCGTTCCACCACAACATGCACTCAGTCAGAACAAGGAGCTGATCCAGCAGAAAATTAATTCAGCAAAAACAAATATACAAATGGTTTAAAAAAAATTCTTTTAAAAACAAAATCAGCTTCCTGACCTGTGTGTAAGTGTTGGTACCAGCATCGGAGAGGGGTAGGGTTGCAGAGCTGAAGGTCCAGGCTGGGGTGGGATGAGAAAATAAACATCTTTCTCAGGGGGAGCCTGGCTTTAAATCAGCTTAAATTGATCTAGAAACCACACCCTCGGCAAGAAAGACATTTAGGCAAATACATGCCTGGTTAAGAGCAGGTTAGTGCTGCTCCTCAGGAAGTACAAAAGATGCTGGAGAGTTTGATCTTAACTGGGCAGCCAAAAGGCAGCTGCTCAGGTATTGGTGTTTCCATTAGTGGGGAGCACTGGGATTCCATCAGTGGCAGCTACAGGGCTGATTTTTGAGCAGCCCATCAGCCCAGTGAGTGTAGCAAGGGCTCCCATGTTACCTAAGACGGATGTGGCTTCACAACTTCTCTCTCCCCTTCATCCTCCCAGAGCTTGAGCCATTCCTAAACATGTGTTAGGACTGAGCTGAGAGTTTAATGCTGGTTCCACCACTATTTCAATGGTGCTGTGAGTCATTTTGATGTGATGCCTCAGTTTCCCTGTTATTAAGAGGTGCACATGCATGCATACAAACACATTAAATCGTTCATCGTGTTTCCCTTGCAGCTTCTTGACCAGATACCTGCTGTTCACTCAAGGGTTTTAGACATAAAGAGCTAAAAGAAGTGCTGAATAATAGTTTTCAAAACAGTTGCAGGATCTGGTGCTGGATACTACTGGATATTTTTGTCTGAAAAGCCCCCCAAAAATGCTGAGCTCCTTTATCCCCCACCCCTTCTTCTTCCTCCTTTGCCCAAGGAATGAATCTTAATGTCAGCATAAACTTAGTGTATATATATATATATATATATATTTATACATATATATATGGTTTCTGAAGTTACCTTGAGCTGGATTCAGTGACCCAAATAAACCATCCTGGCCTCCCCATGCTTTCCAAGTGAGATTTGGGAAGCATTAGTCTACATTTGTTAGCTGGGATTGCTATTATTATTAACTACTCTTGTAGCAGACATCTACCTAGGAGTAATCAGGGCTGGGGCTCCATTACTGCAGATATTGCACCCACTGAATTAGAAAAGTCACTGCTTTAAGACCTTGACAATCCATCTCAAGACAGCATCCCACAAAGGCAGGGAGCAGAGGGAAAGGGGAAGGGGAGAGTGCAGGGTAGTGGAATGGCAAAAACCAGCCGTGTGCACAGGCTGATGGTTTCAATTCAGGTAAGTGTTGCTGTTTTTATGACTCTTATATGATATCTGCCCCCTCGGATTGCTGATGCTTCTCCATTAACTCCCCCTGATACCGGTTGGAAAAAGTGACCCGGGGCTCTGTGCACAGAGACGTACGTGAGTATATAATCATCACGGTTTAAATAATTTAGTGTTGTTGCTTTCATCACGGTCAGTCTCGTCTAATCTGTACTTCTTAAAAAAAATAAAAAGAGTAGAAGGAAAGAAGAAAAGTGTGTATGCGTGCTTGTGCAGACAGCCGACGTACTCGCATCTATAAAGTCTGTGGGAGTTTGGGCCCCTTCCTTCTACATAAACCGCCCTCCCTCCTGGGGTGTCTTCTCCTTAATGACGTTCACGCTAATTTAGGCGCTCGGGACCGGCTCAGCCTCTCCCCGCGCCCGCAGCCTCCACAAACATCCTGAAAAGCGACCTGAGCAGACGTCCCTCCTCGAGGCAGTCCCAGG